>WBNM01012626.1:0-56983 GCA_013399055.1 Ramphastos sulfuratus | reverse complement strand
CTGTGATCCTGTGATTCTATGCTCAATGCTGCGTTTTATGTGTTTAGACTTAACACATTTTAAAATTGGACCCTTTCAGCTATTTTTTTGAGAAATGGTCGATATTACTTTGTTTTTAATACTGTTTTCCATTTTATTGTTGAAAAGGTGATGGTGGGTTTGGATCTGTCTACCGTGCATCCTATGGTGGAGAAGAGGTTGCCATAAAGATATTCAATAAACATACTTCCCTGAGGCTTCTAAGACAAGTAAGAAATAATGCCTTTTTTCTTCTGTAGTGCTGCTCTTGAAATACTAACCTTAGTGAAGATCTTAAAAAGTTTTTAAAATTGCAGGACTTCAAAACATTTTTGCATTGACTTGAGAGCTACAGAGGTTATATTATTTCCAGTATTTCATCTAATTTTACAATTTGCAGGAGCTTGCAGTGCTTTGTCACCTCCATCACCCCAGTTTAGTGTCTCTGCTGGCGGCTGCAATCCGTCCCCGAATGCTGGTGATGGAATTAGCCCTTAAAGGATCTCTTGATCGTTTGCTTCAACAAGACAATGCAAGTTTAACGAGAACACTTCAGCACAGGATAGCTCTACACGTAGCTGATGGTTTAAGGTAAGCATCACCCCTACATTGTGGTCAAAACATGATATAGTTGCAAGTACAGTATACTACAAATGGAAAACCTTGATTATTCTTTTATATCAAGTAAGATACTCCCTGTATCAGACAAATGCTTGTATTTTTATGATTGATTAGCTGATATGCAAGACAAATTTTTGTTATCTGTGTTTTACCTGTTAAGAAGTGGCATTCATAAGTAGAGAAATAGGAAGAGCTGGGGGTGGAGTTTCTGTGTGGCTGTGGATTTCTTAAAAAAATGTCAAAGAAATTAAATCAGTGCATTTTTTTAAGTTCTGAAAGTCCATGAATGTCCTTAGGTAAAATGACAAATCCTGTAGAGGAGCTCAAGGAGCAATGGAGTTTAAACTTCTCTAAGATTCAGTTTTCAAAATGCCAGTGACACTTAAGATGATACTGAAGCACTGCTGTGTTTATGTACCAGAAAATAGTATTTCAGAGCGGTTCTACAGTCAATATGCAGTGAGGCAGTGTCGTGTTGGTAATGTCTGTATCTATATATGGTATTATGTTGTTAACATAATAGTTAACATTTGAAAACATAATTTACCGTTATGGGTATNCTCTGGATGGATCCCTGCCCTCTAGCAAGTCGACTGTGCCACACAGCTTGGTGTCATCTGCAAACTTGCTGAGGGTGCACTGATTCCTCTGTCCATGTCACTGACAAAGATGTTAAACAGCACTGGTGCCAGCACTGACCCCTGAGGGATGCCACTTGTCACTGGTCTCCAGGTGGACATTATGCCCTTGATCACCACTCTCTGCATGCAACCTTCCAGCCAATTCCTTATCCAGCGAGTGGATGCATTGAGTGTGTGTGTGTGTATAGATGCAGCAGGATTTATGAATGCTTTCAGTAAATGCCTTTCTAATTAACAGGTACCTGCATTCAGCAATGATCATCTACCGTGATTTAAAGCCTCACAATGTGTTGCTCTTCACCCTGTATCCTAATTCAGCTGTTATTGCAAAAATAGCTGACTATGGCATTGCCCAGTATTGTTGCCGAATGGGAATAAAAACTTCTGAAGGCACACCAGGTATGGAAAAATGCTTTGGTTTACAGTGCATTACGCCAAAAAATACCTAATGTGGTTTTTATTTCATTTGTAATTCAAATCTATACTCTAGTTTATATCACAACATGTTGCTCTGCTCATATTCCAAGTTGTGATACCAGATTTATCTATCTTAGTCTTCATGAATAAGTGTTAACACCTTTTCAAAGAATCAGAGAGTATCCTAAAGATCTTAGAATAAATTTAATTGCATTCATTCATTACAATTTTTGTCTTGGTTTAGTGTTATTGCTGTGTTATTCAAATTACACTGCTAAAATTATTTGTTATTTTAATTTCCAGGAATGCAAACGTAGGTCTTATTTTTTTCTTAAACACCTGCATTGTTCTCAGGCTTTAGAGAGAACATATTAGCATCCATTTAAAAACACTGAACAATTCAATAACTTTGAAAAGTACCTTTAAGTCTTGCCTTTTCAAAGAAAGGGTTTGACTTTAAATGTTTTGGCCTTCAGTAAAGACAGCAGACTTGCCCTTCATTTTCAATATTCATTGATATATGAATGATTTTGTGTTATGGTCAGGAGTTCTGTAGCTGTAGTATCTCACTCCTTTATACTGATTGCTGACACTTTTGGAGGTCTGCCACAGGCAAACTACTGCCAGTCCAGAAATAGTGTGCCAGTTTTGGTTTACTTCCTGTAACATCTTCATCAGTTTGCCCTTAAAAGGATAAAGATGGCTTCCTCTTGGTATGAATCATAACCATTAATGAATGATTTCTTTGCAGGGTTTCGAGCACCAGAGGTGGCCAGAGGAAATGTTATTTACAATCAGCAAGCTGATGTTTATTCATTTGGCTTGCTGCTTTATGACATTTTAACAGGAGGGGGGAGAATAATGGAAGGCTTGAAATTTCCAAATGAATTTGATGAATTGGCAATACAAGGGAAGTTACCAGGTATGCCTTGTTTCTTAAAGATTTAACGTGGAAGGGGACCATTTGTCCTAGCTTCTCCAAAAATAACACCTCTTCTGTTGGATCTCACTGTCCTCAGAGGAGGAGACTAAATAATACAGCTTTTTAGAAGCTCCTTTTACCTTCATACGGTCTAGAAATAGTGAGAAATGGGCATCTCTTCAACATCACTTTGGTTATAGTTTCATTGCAATTTCAGGGGACCTAGCTGATTTATTTTATAAAGTAATTAAGGTTTTATATACTTTATGCAGACCTAGCTAAAATGAGTAGTGGATATACTCATGAAACATTCGTTAAGACTGAAGACTTGTTCCATTTAGGAAAGGGTAGCAACCATACCACTTAATCTGACTTGGCTTCTCTGTTACGGACAGAGAGTTCAGACATTTTCTGTTCCTCAAGGAGAATAGTCCACTTCATAGCTCACTGAAGAGGCCATCCCGAGAACTGATAAGTGTCTTTTGAGTGCAGCTGTCCATGTGGCTATTTTCTGTATTATGAGGCCTATCAGAAGTATTAGTTTCTGAAGATAGTGCAGTTCTGTCTGTGCACTGGTTCAGCTAGATATTTCCAACCAAAAAAGGGACTGGCTGAGCTCACAAGTAAACAGTGCCTGTCTGAACAGAATATGGTCATTTGCAGGTATTTATCATTAATGTTACCTCTGTCTGATGCAGTACTGGAATATCTGTTGTGGATTATGGTGAACTAAAAGCAATGTAGGCTTTATTTGTGAATGATTTGTTCTTAGAGAGGTCAGCCCCTAATTCATAAGACACATATTCAAAACACTGAGTAGGAATTTAGATGTCCATAAATACCCAGAAATGTCCATTTATCTCATAAATACTATATGAAGTTCTTTGTCTAGATTGTTTTACAGTTTATTGGAAGTTCATTTGGATTCCATATACTCTGCCCAAACACAAAAGAATGAGTGTGGATAAAAGTGTTCACAGGGATTTAAAAGACTACAGACTGAAATGATAATGTGCAAAATACAACTCTCACACATCTGTGATTCAGTCCCGAGTATAGGGACATTAAAGCAGGGAGAGGGAGGTGTAAGGTCCTGCACCTGGGTAGGCACAATCCCAAGCACAAATCCAGGCTGGGTGGGGAATGGCTGAGAGCAGCCCTGAGGAAAANTGAGGGTGGTGAGACACTGGAACAGGTTGCCCAGGGAGATTGTGCCTGCTCCCTCCCTGGAGGTGTTCAAGGCCAGGTTGGACAAGGCCTTCAGTGAGCTGTACTAGTGGGAGGTGTCCCTGCCTATGGCAGGGGGTTGGAACTAGATGATCTTTGAGGTCCCTTCCAACCTTACCATTCTATGATTCTATTAAAAAGTTAAAGGAAAATCCATTTGCTTTAACTGATTTTAAAGGAAAAGGACTCTAGCTTTAGCAGATATTCCAAGCTGTGCATGCTGACATTTTATCTAGGAGTATGATATTTCTTAAAGCAGCTCTTTCATAAGTTAGATTAATTCTTAAAATAAGAAAAAAGTTATTCAGAACTCTCATTTCTGAACTGTTCTAAAGACTGGTTAAGAAGTTACCTTAATTTTACATTTTAGATCCTGTCAAAGAATATGGGTGTGCTCCCTGGCCTGAGGTTGAAAATTTGATTAAAAAGTGTTTGAAGGAAAACCCTCAGGAGCGGCCAACATCTTCCCAGGTATCACTTAGTGTATTTATTTGGGGCTTTTTGGTGGATGATACCACAAAGTTTCTGTGCTTTCTAAAAAGGAACGGGGCATGTAAGTTAGCAGGAAGCACAGAGTTTTTTCCGTTCTTCTTTTCTGGACCTGAAACAGTCATGGAATACCTCCTGCTCTTGCCATCCAGGATAAACTGTTCCATTCAAATCTACCAACCATTTATTCTAGCCTACTGTTTTTTCCTGTGATTTGGGTTACTTCAAGGCATTTACTAGAGCTATGCAGAAAAGGACTTTGTGATATAATATCAGTGTGGGTAGCCTACATTGTTCCTTGCATATGAAAAGAGGAACAACAATGTGAATCTGAAACCTACTTGTTATCACACATCACGTTGCTCTTTGAACTGGGTGACATTATCAGACTTGGGTAACTCCACTGACTTCCTGAAATTTTAAAAGAAAAATAAGAGACAGCATAAAGAGTCAGTGCACAAAGATTACTCATAAACAGTGGCAATACAAATGAGCAGACCTACTGGTACACTGTGTCCATATGCCATAAAACATTATCCAGTCTTGTTATTTATCACTGTGCAAGGCCATTTTTATTATCATGTGCATGCTGTATCTTCCTTTGTAGGTTTATGAGATCCTGAATTCTGCAGAGCTTCTTTGTTTGATGAGGTATGTTTCCATACCCAGCACATCCACAGCAGAGTGCATGGTAGCTGCCAATCAAAGCTGCAAGAAGGCAGGAGTCTGGATAGGCAATGGGAACACAGAAAAAGCACAACTTTCATTTGTTAACCTCAATACAGATGGACATAGTTGTGAGGTACGTGGGAAAGCTACTGAAAAAGTTTTGATGTGGGTGCCAAAAGAACTGCATTTTAACAGCAGTATATTACTTCTGGAAAGCAAAGCTCATAAGTGAATTGGCACTGTATCCATGAAACGAAGCAGAAAAGCAATTGCTTTTTTCCTCTCTTCCTGCCCTCAAGCCTAAAGTTTCTCATAATACTGTCTTTGCACTACGGGGTTCCTTTCTCCCACTCAGATGGAAGCTGTTTCTAGTACAGAGGCTGGCACACCAAGTAATAGTTCTATGGCCTTTCACATCTCTTAACTCCCCTAGCAGTCCGTCTCGTCCCATGGATATCACCTACTTGTGCCACTTTGGGTGATACCCTGCAGCTCTTTTCATTTGAGTTTTGTATGTCTCAGTCCTGTGCCATCAGAAATGGGAAAAGGTTTGACCCAGGTTTTGATGCACTATGGTGACCATGCCTACCAGAATTGGATGTGACTCATCATCAAAGTTTAAGCTATATTTCCATCTACTATATGGTGACCATGATACATTTTAATTGGTAGCTTTGATGNCTCACTAGCCTCACTGGAAAGAACTTCCTCCTAACATCCAGTTTAAATCTCCCCTCTGCCAGTTTAAACCCATTGCCCCTCATCCTGTCATTACAAGACCTTGTCAATAGTCCCTCCCCAGCCTTCCTGTAGGCCCCTTTCAGAAGGGGGAAGGCTACTCTAAGGTCTCCTCAAAGCCCTCTCCAGGCTGCAGAGCCCCAACTCTCTCAGCCTGTCCTCATAAGAGAGCTGCTCCAGCCCTCTGATCATCTTCGTGGCCTCCTCTGGACCTGCTGCAACACTTCCATATATGGCTATTGTAATTGAGAAAAGAAAATGCCAGGCCATCACTTTTATTTTTTAGCAATTAAGCCGAATGTTTATTGCACTGTAGTTCTTTAATTCACTGATGACTTTGAGGCCTTCATTAGAATAGACAGGAAAATCTCTTTTCAGCTTAGATTTTCCTATGTACTGTTTGAAGGGGTCTTGCCAGCACTTTGGAGATGGATGGCATAGTTGAAGATGCATTCTGTTCATAGGGCACTAAATTTCTTAGTGAGGAGGTTAGGCCATGGGCTTGCCCAGGGTCCAGGAAAGCTGTACTTTATTACCCACAATTTGCTAGCTTTTACCCTTACTGACATCATAACCAGGTAGTTTTTTTCTTTTTTTTTTTCCTCATTCAGGATATTGCAGACAGCAAAATTTTAAGTTTGGCCTTGGTGACCCTTCCTACTGAGAAAGAAAACTGGATCATAGCAGGAACTCAGTCTGGTTCTCTGTGGGCAGTCAACACAGAAGATGAAACAAAAAGACATCGTTTGCAGAAAATGTCAGATTCCATCACTTGTTTATACTGCAATGCTCTTTCAAAGCAAAGGTATAAGCACATTTTAAATCTTTTGAGTTGCATTTTGAAAACAGTTTTGTTCAGACATCTGCTTATTTTGTATATTTTTTGCTCCCTTCTGCACCTAGTGTAACTGAGGACTATGCTCCTGCCCACAGGTGGTTGCATTTGCTTTTAGTGTGTAATGAAACTGTTCAAATACTAGAGGCTGCTCAATTTAAATTTTCCTACCTGGCAGTTCTAGAATTCATTATTTTATTTTATTCCAGCAAACAGAAGAATTTCTTCTTGGTAGGCACAGCTGATGGCAGACTGGCAGTTTTTGAAGACAGAGCAGTAAAGGTAAGCTTGTTCTTTGATGTACGTCCTACAAGATACTATCAGTAATATGTAAAGCAGCTACCCATAGTAGCTTTGTGTCACACAGCTTAGTTTTGCCTACTTTCTAAAACAAAAATAACTTCCTCCAGTTTAAGAGGAACTGCTTTAGAGTACCTGTTTCAACCAATACAGTTAAGAGGGGGAAATCATTTCGTATTACAGGACTTTGAAAGGCCTGGCAAATTCACTGGAGGTTGACATTAGTGCTCATTATTGAGAATATTCTAAGTGGTTTTATCTCCTTTACTCCTGTTACACCTCCTCTTTCTTTTCATTCATGATACATCTTTGCAGAATTGATATCTTCAAAAAGATAATACTGTTTAGATTTTCTATAGGCCATAGTTCTGCTCACAGAACAGATAAAGAAACTCTGGGAGCTCTTTATATCAGCTGATTCCCAAGCTCCTGGGCATATGCAATTTAGAGCAGTTACGGAGTTGCAATGCACTAGAACTAGAATACAGGCCAGTGTGGGATGTCTCCAAGATATGGAGATATGGAGTTTCTGTNCATAGTAGCTTTGTGTCACACAGCAGGAAGGGTTGCAGGAAGTATCAGTCCCAGCTCTGTCCTGTTATTGGTCTTACAGGCTGTTCTCTATGGGACATTTGTGAGATTTGGTGCCTTTCAGTCTCTAACATTCTGGGTAGATACCATAATAGTTCAGAAAAATCTGACCATGTAAATTTACTTCATCAGGCTGTGTGACCTTGTTTTAACAGTTTCTGAGTGGCTGTATGCTCCTTGTCTCTAATGGACAGTATATGTTTTTCTTGCAGTGTAAGGGTGCTACACCTTTGAAGATACTAACTATAGGAGATATTACTACACCATTCATGTGCTTGAACCAATCCTCATACTTATCTGAAAAAAATACAATCTGGGGAGGCTGTGGAACAAAGATCATTGCATTAACTAGTGATTTCTCTGTTCAGAAGCTCATTGAAACAAAGACAAGTCAACTGTAAGTTTAGGTTTTTTATAAGTGATGTTACTTTGCTCTTTTGTTGTTTTCATTAAAGATTTCTGGTAGTATTTTCATGTAAAGTCTTATTCTAGAGTTCAATCTCTGAGTTTCCTTCTTTTTCCTTCCATAATACAGATGGAATGTAATGTGCATTAAAATGAGATCATTGGTAGTGTTAAAAGTATTCACTGCTGCTTCTAAATAAGAGATATGCATTTCTACTATATAAAGCATTTATGAAGTCAGTATCTATTCAGAAGATTTATAAATACAATTGATCTGTTTTTCTCCCTCCAGTTGTAGTTGTCCAGGCCTTGTTTACCTTATTTGGACCTCTACATACACATTTAGCATAGTGTTTGTCCTTACATGTTTGTCCTTATATGTTTATCCTTACATGTACATGATTTTGAGCTGTTCTTCAAGATTACTTGAGTCAGTGGAATAAGCTAATGCAATTAATTTTCAGGGCAAAAAATATTTTACTATGTGCAGGCACAAATCTGGCCTGAGAGACAAATTTGTATGTAAAGGAAAGTAGTCAAACAGACTGTCAGCTGAAGTGAAACAAGAGCAGAGCTTTTTAGGCTTAGTCATCTTTGTGTTGCACGACCTTTTCTGCTCTTGTGGGCCCCAGGAGAACTGCCAAATGTCTCCAGACATTGGAAGAGTAGCAGGAAGGAGGTGGAGTTTGTACTGCTGTGATGTGAGCATTTGTGATTTGAGCAGATAAACAGGGAAGATGTTTAAATAGGTTTGGGGTGTTAATGCATCTCCAAGGATATCAGCAACATAACTCCATTATTGTAAGAATTTATGTCAAATCCTTGCAGTGGTTTCCTAGCCCAGTCTGGTTTTAAGGCTGAATGATTATGTAAGAGAGGGAAGCTAAGTCCATTCATAATGGTCAAGTTTTCCTGTTGGATGTTTTCTAGCTGGAGTTCTTCTCTGTTCTAGGTTCTGTCATAATGCTTACAGTGATGCAAACATTATTTCAATAGCAATAGACAAATCCATCTACTTGGCAAAGAAAAACAGCCATTTTGTGGAAATCTGGGACAAGAAGACAGAAAAACTTTCTGAGCTAATTGACTGTGCACATTTTCTGAAGTAAGTGCGAAGATGCTCAGAGGGCTGCAGCAGCTCTGCTATGAGGACAGACTATGACATTTGGGGCTCTTCAGCCTGGAGAAAAGAAGGCTTCCAGGAGACCTTATAGCAGCCTTCCAGTATCTGAAGGGGGCCTACAGGAAAGCTGGGGAGGGATTATTGACAAGGTCTTGCAATGACAAGACAAGAGGCAATGGGTTTAAAGTGGCAGAGGGGAGATTTAAACTGGATGTTAGGAAGAAGTTCTTTGCAGTGAGGCTGGTGAGACACTGGCACAGGTTGCCCAGGGAGGTTGTGGCTGCTCCCTTCCTGGAGGTCTTCAAGGTCAGGTTGGAGGAAGCCTTGAGTGACCAGTACTAGTGGGAGGTGTCCCTGCCTATGGCAGGGAGTTGGAACTAGATGATCTTTGAGGTCACTTCCAACTTTACCATTCTATGATATCAAATTCATAGCCTGATGCATAGAAAGATGAATATCAGGTTGCGTTCTCTATCGTAGTACCTTAGTCTGCTGAAGGTGTGGGATTTGCCCAGTTCTTTGGGAAAATGTGGAATTGCTTTCCTCTCAGCCCAGAAATTCAGAATATTTTATGCAGAGTCTCAATTTTTAAGGCTCTTCTTATATTTCACAATCTCTGTATGATGTCAAGAGGATTCATTAACACTGCTCAAGAAAGAAGTCTTCAGGTCCAATGCTTTTGCATCCAGTTACTTCTTCCATCCCCTGGATAAGAATGCCCTTTCTCCAGTGCACAGGTTCAGAGTTTTATTAACAGTGACAATTATTTTCATTTTCATTTAAATTGTTCCTCTCCCTGAGGGTACCAAATACATTTCATTTTCATGGCGAGATTAGGAGCAGCTCTATGTATGCTCTTCCCATGTTGCAGTGACATTCTTCTCCTGAAAATTGGGAGTATACCTGCCTCCTATTTGAAGGTCTTTCAGAGAAGACCAGCTGGCTTTTAGAATTCCAGTAGTTTTCATCCCAGTTTGTTTCTAGTCAGGCAGCTGACTAGCATTTTTTCATCATCTTGATGAATGATTGTTATTGAGAAAGTGACTTTAGCAGCTGTAGAATAGTGACCCACCAGATTTTCATACAAATTCTCTCCATACTCATAGGGACAAAGTGGAAAAACTAAGTAAGGACTCAAAACATAAACTGGCTTACTCTGGAAGAGTGAAGACAATCTGCTTGCAGAAAAACACTGCACTGTGGATAGGTACTGGAGGAGGACATATCCTGCTGCTCGATCTATCAACACGTCGTCCTGTACGAGTTATAGACAACTTCTGTGATTCTGTTAGAGTCATGCTAACAGCTCAGCTAGGTAAGTGAAACAAATCAGCACAAACTTTAGCACTGCCCTGTCTCGTTTGGCATGGTTTTCCAGGGACAGATTAGCATTTTTCCTGTTTTGTTCATTCATTCTGTTCCACTCCTGTCATCCTCAGTCAGTGTCAGTCAGACATTTCAATGCTAGCTGAATGAATACCATCAGGCTGTCATACCTGTGCTCACATAAAACAGCCACACATGATTGTACCCTGCCTTCACCATGGCCTTGTGCCATGCTTCAGCACAGCTCTCAACATCCCTGTGATGGTTTGGGAGTTCCCTGCCCCCCCACACTTTGTAAAATCCCCCAGACTAGGCTCAGCCGGCTGGAAGTTAAGGACTGAAGCTCTATTTACAGCTTAGCACAATATACAAGCAGAGATATACACAATAGACAGGAATATTTACAGAAATATACGAGTTAAAGGTAATACAGAAACACAACACCCCTCGCAGAAATCAGAGTCCCCAGAGTCCCAATCACTCTTCCACTCTCTTTCCACCCCTTTACGTTACCCCAGGGTCTGGCTTACGTGCAAGGTGAGTTTGGAGGATGGGCCAGGGGGGTTAGAAGCAGAGTGATTAGTTAGGTTAGCAGAGAGGCCAGCAGACACACCAGCTAGAGAGACCAAGACTCTTTCTCCCCCTTATCTGTGTTTGTGTCCTTGTTTTTATACATCTCAGCAAGCCTATGAGTGAAGTAGACATCACCACTGTTTTTCTTTTCACAGCCTATAATTTTTTTCATTCAAATATTCCAATTAGCCTCAAACCAGCACAATCCCATAGTCTTCATTTTGATCTGTGTCTGCCTCTATTCTTTGTCCATCTGAAGTTTTATGCTTATGTTTTCTTTCTCTGTGAAGCTTGTTAGGTATTAATAATTTCTTCTTAATTACTTGTTGCCTAATTTCCTTGTCAAGGCTCTTCCTTCCTTGGCCTAATCTGTGACCCAGGTACACAGGCTGTGTCCTGTATTCCTCTAGCAGCATAAAGCCAAGGGTTCACTGCCCTTGTTGTTCTGCCAGTAGGACAGAAAGCTGCTATGGCAGAACATGTAACAGCCTCCCTCTGTCTTGTAAGACATTTGTAAACATGGGAATAACTGAGAAGTTGATACTGAAACACTGATGTGTTCAATTTACCCCTCTGTGATGCAACTGCTCCTGAAATCCTGGTCCTTTTTTAGGTTATTTGCTAGGCACCTTCCTATCATCCATCCCCTATTTCTGCTTCTCTTCTAATTCTCCTTTCCCCTCTATGTGCCATCGTTAGTTTACAACACTTCTAATTAGTTTGTGTTGTATGTGATTGGTTTGTTTTTGTCATAACCAAACAACTACTGTGTTTGTGCTGTGCACTGGGACTTTTTTCAGCCCATCCATTTCCTGTGACATCTGTTTGCTGTGAGACTGCTACCTTGTCTTGTGGTTTATAGCAGAGTGCTTTGCTCTTAGGCTTGTCCATTGTGCCTTTGAACCCTGGTAAACCCCTACGTTAAATGGAGATGTGAACTATGATGTTTTCATGTCTGGGTTTTTCATGGTTACAGATTGTGAATTAAGGGTCTGGTTGCCTGAACTCTGCTTTCTGTCCTCTTAGAGGCAGGCATTATTTACTGTTTCTGTCCTTAAATTACAAAGTTCCAATTAAAATTAAAACTTGTTAATTCTTTTGTAAAGGGAATCTCAAGAACGTGGTCCTGGTTTTGGGATATTGCTATAAAAGCGAAACTGAAGACAACAAAGCTCACAAAGGTACCCAAGCTGTGGTGGTTTATTTTTTTTTAGATTTTTATTATTAGTGGAGTAGACACTATTATGCTTGACTGCCCACTGAGAGTGGGGAGTTAATGATCATCCTTTGTTACAATTTCACTGAAAGATCATGGTTAGTTTTGTTCTCTTTTGCATCTCTGGGCACCATGCAAACTAGCAGTAATGTCCAAAAATGGACTAGAGGAAGCCACTGTTTGAAGTATATAATGTCATTTGCTGGGAAACAGTTTTGGGAGAGTAAATGTCATTGTCTAATTGGAGAATGTATCAATGGATTTCCAGAAAGGTCTGTGCTAGGCCAGGAATCCTCAATGTTTTCATGAGGATTTTTTCTTTTCAGATTTCCAGACAATTCTAAGCTTAAAAAAAAAAGCCACAAGTGCACAGGATTAGAATTCAAAATTCTAATTCAGAATTCAAAATTCTAATTCAGAATTCAAAATTCTAATTCAGAATTCAAAATTCTAATTCAGAATTCAAAATTCAAAAAACTGAATGGTCTGGAAGGAAATTCAGTAAGGCCAAATGCAAGAACTTTTTATTTAAATAGGACTGATCCATTGTACCAGTGTAAGGAAATGATCAGCTTGAAGAGCAGTGCTGCAGGATAGGGATTATAATTGATCACAGGCTGAACATGAGAGGCCAAACATGAGTCAGCCTTGTCACACTGATGCAGAGAAGGCAAACAGTGTTCTCATACCAGTTGAAAACTGGTGTCTGTAAGAGAAGAGCTGATTCTTACACTCAGCTGAGTGCTTACATGGCCTCTTTTGGAGGAGCATGTCCATTTGGGACTTTGATGAATGATCTGGACTATTTCAAATGCCATTAGGAACAGTCCAGAGGAAAAAAAATGTAGCTTGTGAAGAAATATTGCAGGAAGTTGAGTGGATTCTTATAAATAAATCTTACAAACTACTTTAGGAAAGGCTTTAAATATATAAATAAAGAGGAAGGAAATAACAGGCCTCTACGTGTTCCTTCTGGGTAGGATAAAGACTAACCAGTTTCTATTACAACAAGGGATATTTAGGTCAGACATACAATCATAGAATGATTTAGGTTAGAAGGGACCTCAAAGATCTAGTTCCAACCCCTTGCCATAGGCAGGGACCCCTCCCACTAGAACAGGTTCCTCAAGGCCTCATCCAACCTGGCCTTGAACCCCTCCAGGGAGGGAGCAGCCACAACCTCCCTGGGCAACCTATGCCAGTGTCTCACCACCCTTACTGTAAAGAACTTCCTCCTAACATCCAGTTTAAATCTCCCCTCTGCCAGTCCCATTACTCCTTGTCCTGTCATTGCAAGACCTTGTAAATAGTCCCTGTCCAGCCTTCCTGTAGGCCCTCTTCAGATACTGGAAGGCCACTCCAAGGTCTCCTTAAGGCTACTATAAGGTGGTCTCATGAAAAGTTTTCTGACAGAATAGCAACGTGGAGGAATATGAAGATAGAAAATCTTGGCCTTTGGTTTGTTTAAGAACAGTTAAAATTGGTGCTCTGATCAATGCCCCTTTTCACCTTTATCTCATCTCAGTTTCAGTGACCCCTAAAAATGTGGCTATGACAGTATGAAGCTGAGGGCGGGAAACGTAGATGAGCTTGCCGCTGCTCGTGCCAAGTGTTTTGAGTTATGCTTCTTCCACTAAAAGTAACACAATTCTCCATGAATAAAGAGCTGTTTGCATGAAGGGAGATGGAAGGAGTGGCCTTTTCCAGCATACGTACTACCTTATGAAATCAGTTTTCATTTTTAGTTTACAGCGAATGTGGTTCAAGTCTTATAAACATTAGCAGTGTAACTGCTCAGGAAAATAGAAATGAAATCTTATGCAGGCACCTCAGTGTTAGGATTAGCTGTAGCTCAGGTCCATACCTTATGGCCCACAAGCACCAGAAATGCTTTTAAATGCTATACTCTGAGTTTAGGTAATAGAGTCCAAATCGTTGTGCAAGTACAAACAGCTTGTAAGCCATAGAGCATTGCCTCACACACTATTCCAATGCCTGACCACTCTTTCAGTAAGTGATTTTTTCCTCATAGCCAATCTGAACCTCCCCCAGCAGAACTTGAGGCCATTTCCTGTCGTTAGTTGCTTGGAAGAAAAGACCAACTCCTGCCTCATTATAATCTCCTTTCATCTAGTTGTAGAGAGCAATAACATCTCCCCTCAGTCTCCTCCAGGGTAAAAAATCCCACTCCACATAGGACTTGTTTTCTAAACCCTTCAATANTAGTTAAAAAATAAGCATCTAAACAAAACCATTTCTAGTTAACATTGTCTTTCATCTCTGCAGCTTTCAATATTTTCACATTTTCTTCTTTTCCAGAGTTACATTCCTGTGTGGCAGTGTGGGACATTAATCTGCCCCATGAAGTGCAAAACCTGAAAAAACATATAGAAATGAGACAGGAATTAGCAGAAAAAATGAAGAGCTTTTCTTTAGACTGAAAAATCACCCTGAAGATGCCATTTTCTTTTCTATTGTGCAACATTTTCAGTTTATTCTTGCTGGAGTTTTTAATTGAAAGCAAGGAGAATATTACCGTGGAAGAGGTAGTTGGTATTCTTAGGGTACAGAGAAAAAAGAAGGGTAATTTATTCGTACTATTTGAAGTGACAGATAGCTATTGAGCATTTGTGAATCTAAAGAGCAAGGGTAGAGTGGTGTCATTGTGGATGTTACTGTTGGCATACATCTGTTGTACAGCTCACTTTGAAAAGGCAAGAGAAAATGCAGGGTGAAGGCTCCAACCTAAACGCTGATACAACCTGTACCACAAAAAGCAGTGCGCTGCTGTAGCCAGCCCTCGAGTTCTTAGTCCAGCTTGCCAAGTTGNCAAATCGTTGTGCAAGTACAAACAGCTTGTAAGCCATAGAGCATTGCCTCACACACTGTTCCAATGCCTGACCACTCTTTCAGTAAGTGATTTTTTCCTCATAGCCAATCTGAACCTCCCCCAGCAGAACTTGAGGCCATTTCCTGTCGTTAGTTGCTTGGAAGAAAAGACCAACTCCTGCCTCATTATAATCTCCTTTCATCTAGTTGTAGAGAGCAATAACATCTCCCCTCAGTCTCCTCCAGGGTAAAAAATCCCACTCCTCATAGGACTTGTTTTCTAAACCCTTCAATAGCTTCATTGCCCTTCTATGGGCACACTCCAGTCTTCCAGATTCTAAGCACAGGAAGGACACAGAACTGTTGGAGCGGGTCCAGAGGAGGCCACGAAGATGATCAGAGGGCTGCAGCAGCTCTGCTATGAGGACAGGCTGAGAGAGTTGGGGCTCTGCAGCCTGGAGAAGAGAAGGCTTCCAGGAGACCTTAGAGTAGCCTTCCTGTAGGCCCCCTTCAGATACTGGGGAGGGACTGTTGACAAGGTCTTGTAATGACAGGACAAGGGGCAATGAGTTTGAACTGGCAGAGGGGAGATTTAAACTAGATGTTAGGAGGAAGTTCTTTACAGTGAGGGTGGTGAGACACTGGCACAGGTTGCCCAGGAAGGTTGTGGCTGCTCCCTCCCTGGAGGTGTTCAAGGCCAGGATGGATGAGGCCTTGAGTGACCTGTGCTAGTGGGAGGTGTCCCTGCCTATGGCAGGGGGTTGGAACTAGATGATCCTTGAGGTCCCTTCCAACCTTACCATTCTATGATTCTATAAGCATCATGTTCGTGGAGGCAATTAAATGAGTAGTTAAAAAATAAGCATCTAAACAAAACCATTTCTAGTTAACATTGTCTTTCATCTCTGCAGCTTTCAATATTTTCACATTTTCTTCTTTTCCAGAGTTACATTCCTGTGTGGCAGTGTGGGACATTAATCTGCCCCATGAAGTGCAAAACCTGAAAAAACATATAGAAATGAGACAGGAATTAGCAGAAAAAATGAAGAGCTTTTCTTTAGACTGAAAAATCACCCTGAAGATGCCATTTTCTTTTCTATTGTGCAACATTTTCAGTTTATTCTTGCTGGAGTTTTTAATTGAAAGCAAGGAGAATATTACCGTGGAAGAGGTAGTTGGTATTCTTAGGGTACAGAGAAAAAAGAAGGGTAATTTATTTGTACTATTTGAAGTGACAGATAGCTATTGAGCATTTGTGAATCTAAAGAGCAAGGGTAGAGTGGTGTCATTGTGGATGTTACTGTTGGCATACATCTGTTGTACAGCTCACTTTGAAAAGGCAAGAGAAAATGCAGGGTGAAGGCTCCAACCTAAACGCTGATACAACCTGTACCACAAAAAGCAGTGCGCTGCTGTAGCCAGCCCTCGAGTTCTTAGTCCAGCTTGCCAAGTTGCTTATCTCACTCTAAAAAAAAAAAGGGAACTTTCACTTTGATATTTCTAACCTGTGAAGTCTTTAATAGTTCTTGGTTTAATTTATATCATTACTTTGGAGCTAAGCAGGGGAACCTTGAGGAGTGTTAAGAACTGGCTACCTCTTGTGCATAACTACCAGAACTTGTTGCCAGACATCTTCACTGAAGAGCTCTGTGCCTTTTGCTGCTTTCTGGCTAGGAGTCAAAACTACACTGACCTGTGCTCTAAAGAAGTGCCTTATTTCTGTCCATCAGAGACAGATAAAACTTTTTTTTTTTTAATACCAAAAGAATTTATACTGAATCTATCCTGAAATCTCAAGGAGTGGAATATTCAGAGCCATTCCTGAGCTTATGGAGCTGAACAAGGTTGAGTAACCAAAAACTTCTCAGTTCCATTTTTACAGTTTTGGAAAACTACATACTAGGACAACAGCATTTGTTGTGTCCAACTGTATCATTGGTGTATTTTCTGCCACTTGTGAGTGTGTGCTGAGGATTTGTTTCAGACATGCACCCCAGTTTAATGTACTCTTGTAATCTGCATACTGAGAATAATCTGCTATTTATATGGAATTTTATAACTCAAAGTATATATAATCTTACAATGAATACTATTTTTTAAAAATAGAGTATGTCTTGTGATAATCTTTATTTATAGTCATTTTGAGATGTAAGCTTTAAACCTTTTTATTAAAACTGCTTTGTTAATAGCATAGTCTACTTTCTGACTGGTGAATTTTCAAGGAGAAGCTTTTGTGTGCAATTGTTGAGGAGCTTAATCCCTTACAGCAGGATGATGGAAGATTGCAGTTGCATGGGTTGTGTTGACACAGCTGTATTCCCACTTGTCCTCTGTCTCACAGGGCATGAGCTCTCTTCCATTCCCCAGTTTGTCATCTACTTGATGTTCCTCACAGCCTTTCCCAGAGATGGGAGATCACCTGTAAGCACTATTGTCCTTGCAGTCATTAAGTCACCTGTTCAAACATTCTCTGCAGAAGAATCATCCATAGACTGAATCAAGTCTGCATGTTGGGTAGCAAAGGGATAACAAAGGAAGAGAGGCACAGTAGCAACCAACCAAAACACAGGAAATCATTACAAGCCTGGAAGGAGATGGCTGCAAAACTGTTTGGTCAGGAGCTGACCAAACAGACAGTAAGCATACCATTCCAATTTAGAAGTGCCCAGGGACTGGCATTTGCTTCCCAGCTGGGGCATGCCCTCAGGCGGATGAACAGCACTTCTTTGCAACAGCCATTTAAACCTGAGCTATAGAAAACCTTTTCCCAGAAACGTCACTACAGGCAAACCATAAGGAAACGGGGAAAGAAAAGATGCATGACTTTGTGATCTGATTTTAGTGGAGCTGCAGGATGTGATCATGTAAGAGTACAAGCTCTATCAGATGTAATGCTTCCAGTATACTCATTATCCAGCATCTGAAAATCGAAATATCACTCTTGCTTAAAGGAGGAAAAAAAAAAAGCCTGTTTGCTCATGGGAAAGAAGCTGTGTGGTTTATCTGTGATGTAACACCTGTAATTAATCCCATGTTCCTCAGAACTGCTCAGCTAAAGGATACTGGGTTTCAGACCTGAACACAGATAGAACCTGTACACAGTGAAGTGAGTGGTTGATTAAATATTTTAATTTTTATATGCAACTTCCCCCTCCTGTGCTACTGACTTCAATTAGGGCCATTCCTTTTGCTTGCTTGCCCTTATAGTCTGCCAGCCATAAATGTGTTTGCATGTATCTTCATAACAATTTCATTAGTTTATAAATACAGAGTGGCATAATCATGAGAGCTGAGAATCATGCTTGCTGCATATTTATATTTTTAAATGCATGATTTTAAGAGGAGGAAAAAACTCACAAAATAATACATCTTGTGGTTTGGGTATTAGCAAAGGATAGTTGAGCAAAAGTTTAGAAGCAAATGCCAAGTAAAATTTCCAGCATACAGCTTAAGAACATTCTTCACTGCATGTGTGAGCTGTGCAGGTGCTGTGTGAAGACAGCAGCACCTCTCTCTGAGTAGATACCACAGTAAGACTCCTCAGTAATCAAACAGGAGCCACTGTTAAGTAAGTAAAGGAATTACACAAACGATAAAATTGTAAAACAGCCTTTCTCCTGCACTGCCCTTATGCTGACTGGTACCTACCATTTACATGGTTTATTTAGACTGAGCAGTAAATGAATCCTTTTTGAAGCTATTAAAAACTATGATAACCCAATAGATCTGGTTTAAAAACAAACACAGGCACACTGAAACAAAACTATTTTTTAAAAAACTATTCTAATATGCTTCTGGTAAAAGCTAAAAGTAAAATCAAGCTAAGGCCTTTTTTCCCTTTATCTTATGCCTTACTTTGCTTTGTTGCTGCCTGAGAAGATGGCAGGGGAATGTCAGCATAGTTGAGCACTGCTGTCAATCCCTAAGTAGCAACAGCTTTTAAGTAAGAAGAGAATTAAAAATCAATGTTGTAATCTCTGGCATATGTGGTTATTCACTTCCACCACAGCCCATTAGCCAATAACATGAAAAGTTTAAAATGGATAAAAAGGGAAAAGAAATTAAAATCTCTGCCAGTTGCATTGTTTTGTCTTTTCTGCATTGTTCATTCCTCTGCCTTCTGCCATTGTTCTCCCAAGCCAGCTCTTGGCACTGCCTCCTGATGATATTTCTGCCTGGGAAAGGTGCAGAGCTCTCTGCTGCGGTGGCTTTGACTCAACTCTCTCATCCAGTAGTAAAGCACAAGAGGCTATTCTGCAGTCTCGGGTGGCAGACAAAGAAAGGAGAAAGAACAGCTGATGATGCAACAGTGCCTAATAGCACAGTCCCCTATTAGCCCAACATTGTTCCCACTGTGGGGTTCCAGGTTCTTGCTTCAGTGCTGCCATTGAGACTTCATGCTTTCTACCCTGGCAAGGAGGGCAGGGCAGAAAATGTGATGGCAGTGCCTGGACAGGCCCACAGCTTCCTTTTGGAGGACACCAAAGACAGGAGAGGAGCAGGCTTGCTGCAGCACAGGCTCCCCAGCAAATGTCCCTTCCAGGGCACTGCCCTGCCCTGGTGCCACCATGGGGGCATTGATCTCTGGGGCTGCATTCCAGGTACTTCAGCTGAGGCAGCTCCTGCACCATCACCACCTATGCTACAGGCACCACAGTCAAGGGCTCACGACTGACCAGGTCACAACTCTCACTGAAGAACAGCCTGAGGCCAGGCTTGCTCTTTGCACCACCTCTCTTCTGCATCAGTCTGTTTAGTCACGAGACTGCAAAAGGGGAAAACGCATTTCACAACAAGCTCTCTTTCCAAATCCTTTCTCAGGACAAGGATTACCCATAACTAGTCACAGATGGAAAGGAGAAGCCTTGGGCTTCCCCCACCCACCCTCTCTGGGTCAGCTTGATGTGGTGACAGGAGCACAGTGACTCAGCTCACAGGGTCATACAGCCTCCATCATTGCCATCTCTTCCTCTGCTCTGCATTTTGGCAGCACCTTCAGATCCCAGCCCACATGTGATCATCAGCAACCAGGACACCACATGGTTGGGGAAACCTTGACATTGTAGAGAGATGCATGCAGTGGTAACGTAAACATCCAGCTCCTGCACTGCCAATATATTAACTTTAGTTCACTGATGCTCAGTTCTCCTTTTTTCTTACCTTGATGTCTCTCTGGTCACCTTGAAAGCATCTGTTTCCTGCGAGGTGAGCACAAACCACCCACCTCACCACCACCCACCATGCTCCCGCACTCTGTGATTTGGATTTCATAGCAACTGAGCAAAGACTGAGGCTCAGAAATGTCAGCTTTACACTGTTATCACCAGAGGTTATAATTTTTTAATTTTTTTTTTAAAGCCACAGATCTGTGAGCCTTTGGAAAAGCAGCAGTAATATTTGCAGCTTGCAAAGCAGAGGCCTGGTTTGCCCCCACCCAAGCTCCCCTCCCTTGCTGCTGCCTGCTGACCAACTCCACAGAAGATTGAAGAAGGGAAAAACCTGTTCAGTTTTTCTCTGTAGAGGTCATGCAGGGTTGAGGGACATCAGGACCAGCCACCCACCCTGGTGAATCAGGGTTTCTAAGGGTTAGCAAGACACAAGGCAGCCAAAACCTTCTGCTTCTGGCAGAAAACATCCCTCCAGCACCTTCCTCCCAGGGAGATGCATTATGCTCTGAAACAAGCTCATGAATGAGCTGCACAGCACACATATCTACACATGCCATTAGGGCTGGCAAGCAACAGGTCTGCATATGCCAGCCAGCAGGTTGCCAGCAAGCCTTGGTAGGTCTGGGTGAGACCTTGCACAAACAAAAGGGGAAGCCAGTCCTATGCATCAGTGATTTTCTTACATTACCATAACCACTTCCTGATGAGCACCTGTGTACAACTCACATGAACTTTGACATTTTTAAGCTACCTCCTCTGAAACTCAGTATTCTGCTGAGCTATGCCCACAGATTGGCACAGCAAGGAGAGTTGAGCTGGCATTCTGAGGCTAAATTAAGTGGGTGCTAACCTACTGGGAGACCAGTGACAAGTGGCATCCTTCAGGGATCACTGCTGTTTAACATCTTCGTCAGTGACATGGACAGAGGAGTCGAGTGCATGCTCAGCAAGTTTGCAGATGGCACCAAGCTGTGTGGCACAGTCGACTTGCTAGAGGGCAGGGATCCATCCAGAGGGACCCAGGCTGGAGAGAGTGAGCCCAAGCCAACCTCATGAAATTCAACAAGGCCAAGTGTTAGCTCCTGCACCTGGGTAGGCACAATCCCAAGCACAAATCCAGGCTGAGTGGTGAATGGCTGAAAGCAGCCCTGAGGAAAAGGCCCTGGGGGTCTGGGTTGATGAAAAGCTCAACATGAGCCTGCAGTGTGAGTGCAGCCCAGACAGCAACTGTGTGCTGGGCTGCATCAAGAGCAGTGTGGGCAGCAGGGCAAGGGAGGGGATTCTGCCCCTTTACTTTGCTCTTATCAGACCCAATCTGGAGCCCCCAACACAGGAAGGACATGGAACTGTTGGAGTAGGTCCAGAGGAGGCCACAAAGATGATCAGAGGGCTGCAGCAGCTCTGCTNCCCATGTCCCCTGTCCTTGCTTCCACTCTCTATAAGCTTTCTTCTTGCATTTAAGTGTATCCAGGAGCTCTCTATTCAGCCATGCAGGCCTCCTGGCATTCTTACCTGCCTTCCTCTTTTCTGAGATGCAATTTTCCTGAGCCTGGAGGAGGTGGTCCTCGAACACTGAGCAGCTTTCCTGGGCCCCCCTTCCTTCCAGGGTTATTTCCCATGGCACCCTGCCAAGGAGATCCCTGAAGAGGCTGAAGTCTGCTCTTCTGAAGTCCAGAGCTGTCCCTATCCCTCAGCCCTTCCCTCTGCTCAGACACTAGCTATTCAATGGGGCCAACGTTTTCTCCATCCCAACCAGGCTTTTCTCAGCGCTACCGACAGACGACCAAAAGTCCATCCACTGCCCCCTCAGTGACAAGAAACATTACCGCCCCCCCCATTGCCTCCATGGACTGCTCTGGGAACGACACTTTTGCTCTAGTGTAAAACGATCAGCTTTAGGCAAAACTCAGACCGCATACACGCAGGCAAATGTTTAATGAGCTTCCTGTTACTCAAGAAAGTTCGACATTTTAGAAGTGAATTTCTGAGCTCCGCAGTCCCCTGCCTGAGGCCACACTGCCAGCCGAAGCGGAGCAACAGCAGCCCCTGCCGGGCAGAGGGCAGCAGGCCAGGGCCGCCTGGGCCTTCTCGGCTCAGCCCAAGGGCCAAGGCCGCGCACACCCGCCCTGAACAGCCGCCTGCCAGCCAGCTGGTTTACCAACACCCCTCAGTGATTCTCAAGTATCATCCGTGTGTCGCTCCACCACTCCTTTTATTGTTTCCCCTCGGAAACAGCGGTCCGTGCCGAACACTCTACAACTGGCACATTTCACGGTAAAACTCCTGCTGTGTAATTACAGGAAACGAGCGAACGACAAACCGCACCCCAGAACGTTCAGCGCCCTGGTTTGACAGTGAGGCTCAACACAGCAACGGGCGCGAACGCCTAAGATCGGCGGGAGGTTACAACTGGCTAGCACAGGGCAATCAGAACTGCTGGGAGAATCTGCAACTGCTGGAGATAGAGAAAAATAAAACTAATATTGGGTGTCTGCAGTTCCAATACAACCAGTGCCAGNCCTGTACTAGTGGGAGGTGTCCCTGCTTGTGGCAGGGGGTTGGAACTAGATGATCTTTGAGATCCCTTCCAACCTTATCATTCTATGATTCTATCATTCTAACCCCAGGGTGCTTCATTTACACCTGTGGTTCATCTTCCAAGACTGAGGGAGGCCACATCAGATACAGACAATTCACCAGGCATCAGACATACAGAATCATGCTCCCAGGCCGGGCAGCTCGGCAAGACATGTCACGCATTGGTGCAGCTGGCACCACCAGGAATACATGGCAGAGGCACACACAGAGGGGCCAGGGGAAGGCTCCTGCTGAGGGGATGCCAGTAGCCCCAGAGAGAAGCACGGATGGTCATTCCTGGAGGTCAGAGAGCCATCAACTTGCCCAAATAGTGGCCTAGAGATGATGGCCAACAGACAGGAAAGCACATCACCACCTATTTTTAGTCCTGCTCCACCTCACCTGGACACATTTGTCCAATTAAAGGCTTTATCCTGGATTAATTTAGTTTAAAAGCTCTCTGGGCTTTGGCCAGCACCTTTGCCTTCCACAAGGGCAGCTCCAAGACCTTAGGAGAAGAAAACACAGAACTGCTGTTGTTACTCAGTGGCCTCATTGCTGCTGAAGTCAGAAATACCAGCCCCCGTTTCACTGAAGGACTCTTCATTCTCTGCCATTGCAGGAAAAGCTGCAAGGATAGGAGCTCCCCAGCTCCAGCAGAAGCTCTTGCAGACCCCTACAACCCACCTCCACACAGCCACTCCCCAGCTTACTCTGCCCATGGGGAGGGTCCTGCATAGTGGCCACAGGCTACCTGTGGATCCAGTCCACCACCTGGGCTCCCTGGGGAACAGCTTTTGGGCTTGCAGAGCGCAGGGCCCGGACTCAGAACAGCGCACCACTGACACCTCCAGTTCATGGTGGCACAGGCAGACACAGGCACCACAGTCTGGAGGAGCTGTTTGCTCTGCGCCTGCTCAGCACCTGTTTGCAGTCACCTCTTGCTCCCACACCAGCGTCCTCCTCAACTCAATCCAACCTGGTTTTCATACCTCAAAGCATCAGTGCCACGTGCCCCACTCAGCTCTCTCTTGCATCCCAAGGGTATGTAGGATTGCTTGCCCTTTGCATTAACTCCAGCTAGAGTTTCACCACATGCCATGTTTCCCCATCACAGCTTCAGGCAATCAGCCTTGCTCTGATGCCATGGGAGCTGCTGAACATTCCTGGACATCATCCTCAGCTCTGCACCGACCCCCACAGCCATCCAGCATCTCTATGCCTGCAGAGGGCTCAGAATCCCCTGCCCATGGCCACTGCTGCCATGCACCACTTGCAGGACTTGCACAGTTAAAAGACTTGGAGAAGGTTAATTAGACCTTATGTGAAGTCCTGACCTAACCAGGTTTCCACCTGTATTTATCCTTGGCAGGACTTAATCAAAGGTTTCAGAAAGGTTGGAGAAGAAGAGAAGCATCACATACCATGCACGTGGGATACGTCAGCATCATGCTACTGAATTCAGCTGCAGACTCTGTGCCACAAAGAGGGCTTTGGTCAAGCACCTCCACAGTGCCAGCACAAAATGTTGCTGGGGCCACAGAGCTTAACCTCCTCCTGCTCGGTTAGCAGCTAAGTAGGAAGCAGTCTTTTGAACTTGACTCTAGGTGGGAGACAACCTCCTATTGCAGCTATGCAGTAATGTTTGTAAAAAGATCATGTAATTTCTGCAGGTTTTCCATTGGACTTCTACATCTGCATCCCCAGGGTAAACTTGAGATGGGAGCAGGAATAGAGCTATTTACCATGGCAGAGTAACCACTTAGACCAGCTCACCTGCTGTCTCTGGTACTCCACACTGGAACAGTGCTGCCATGGGTTACAACTTTCCTGGGGATGCAACAAAGGAATGGAAATTCAGCAAGAGGAACAGGCCACCTCATTTCCTCATCCCAAGACAAGGAGACCTCCCTCTTCCAGAGGACAGCACTGCTCTGCAAACACCCACCACTTCTGGTGTAGTTGCTCAGGCACAAAAGTGTAGTGGGGAAGGTAGTGTGTGCCAAAGGTGAGCGCTACCTCCTTCAGCAAAAGCATGCTTGTGCACTGGCTGGAAAGGGTAATCTCTGCTTACCAAAGCAGTTGAATGTATGCAAGGGCAAAAGGTGGACAGATCTACAACACCAAACCTTTGCCAGGGCACCAAAGGTAGCAGGAAGAGTCTCTTAAGACTTCACAAGACATTAACAACCATATGTTAACTCCATATACATGCAGGGACATTTTTGCACTGACTGTTTGTATGGGGGGGAGGGAAGGAAAAAAGAAAACAGTGTCTTTACTAGAAGTTACTTTGCAACTAAGCACCAAGCTGACTAAGCAATGCCTGTAGCGTGTTCTGCACTCCCACCTTCTGGGGTGCCTTTTAAAAACAGATGGAGATCTTTGCAAGAACCCCCAAACTAGCTGTTCTTATTCCCCATTTTCTCAGACAAAAGCTGTGGTGCTTGGCTACTTCTGAAGAATTGGAGAGCAGGGAGTTTTACCATCATGAGTGCACCAGAGATGGGATCAAGGTGATCACACCACTCTTGCTTCAATGTCACTGCATCAGTAACAAGTTATACAAGGCATCCTCAGTACCGGATCTTCTCCCAGACAACTAGATAGCAAAAGGACAAGGCAAAAGCTGCCTCCCTAACCTTGGTTTTGTCTGCACAGTTAATCACAGATGCATTTATATCAAATATATATTCACCTCTGAGTGTTCCTTAGCAACTACGTCAACTATTTAGGGCTCAGTTTGTCAAATCAGTCCCTGAAAAGCTTAAGAGGATCTCAGGCAAGGCAAGGGAGCTTGCCTTGCAAGGACCTTGCTCAGCTCCCTGCCCTGGACTACTCCTCATGGACATAAGCAGGCACCTATGGCAGAGCTGCCAGCTGCAAAGAAAGACCAGGCACTGCACCCACAGTGCAGGTCCCCATCAGGGAGCTTTTGAGATGGAATAAGCTGTGTTTTCTTTCTAATTACTTGGCTATTTTTAGGATGAGAATTTCAGGGAGCAAAAAGAAGCTTGGATTTGCCTTTTTAAAGAAAATCTGCTACACCAGTTAATCCAACCTCTTTCATGCTACACAGACACATGCCTTTCTTCCTCACCTCCCTGCCAGTAAGAGCCCCAAAACACCTGCTAGAAAAAGTCAGGAGGAAAGAATGAAGAGATGAAGCAGGGAGATGTACATTCATACATCCACTTCACTCTCATTTAATGGTCTGTGCTGCAACAGGCACCAATGCACACCAGAGAAGGTGATGAGAAAAACAGAGCCATGGTAAGCATGAAGCCGGTAGCCATGGCATACAGCAGGATCCGTCACAGCCTGACCTCCATCACTGTTCAGCTGCACCCACCACAGGACATCTCACACAATTCCAGAGCACATCACTCAGCTAGAAGACAGCATTATTATAAATTACATTAATTTACTCCTTACCCCAGCTCATGATCAATGTTCCCCCTCCTCTCCCCAGCTGCGGGTTTTGACATCTTCAGTTTTATTCTGCTGGCTTGGCTTTCGCTACATCCTCTGCAGAACAGGGACCTGCCCTGCATGGCCTCCCCTGCCCACTGAAACATCACATCCCATCTTCTGCTGTACTGTAAACCAAGCAAGTACCCTTACTGAAGCCCTCATGTGGATGTCCATGCTTGCTACATCATCTTTTTCTTTCTCTGGTTAGAAACCTTCTGCAAAATACATCCAGAAACACAGTAGGGAGGTGTGCCATCGTAACTCTGAGCTTTGACAGCAACCCCTTGTCAGTGCTGTTATAATTCTGGCTTGCAGGCAACAGAGACAAAAGTGTTCCATCCTGCTAAAAACCCAGCTTGGCCTTTCCTCTTGAGCCCTAAAATAAGTTACTTGAGAAATATCTGCTTCCATCTCCTCCCCACCTCTTGGGGCTGCCAGTGGCTCGCTGTGCTTGAGAGACCCAGGGACACCGGTAGCCAGGAACAGCATTTTAGGTCTTCAGATGTGATCAAAGCAACCATGCTCCTGTTAACACAACCTGCACCCACAAAGCAGCAGTGGAGCAAAACCCAAGCCATGACAGCTGGAAGTGGAGAAGAACTTTTGCCCAGAAAGACAGCTAAGGGGGACAGAAGAGACAAAGCAGTCTAGACATGATGTGCTATGAACACACCTTCAAGACATTCAGAAATGTCCTCCCGTGTTCTCTTCTCGACGTCATTTATGACTCAAAGATAAAAATACATAATTTTTACCATCTTTTCTGACCCAAAACCTGCTATATTTTACCTACTATCTCTCATTCAGAAAACACACAGCAATCAGCATCAGTTTCCATTTCCCTTGAGACATCCATTCCTTTAATTTTTCAATACTAGTTGCTTTTCAACAACATGCATAAATGTGACTAAAGTCACTGCAATAAACCTCTCCTTTCTCTGGGACATCTTTGCACATGCTGCATGACAACACGTGGTGCTATTTGTATCAAACTCTGTGGAAAGAAAGCAAACAGCACAGCAGCAGAGGTTCAGCTGACCTGGTGTTCACTCAGCAGTGCAGCATCTCACGTCTGGAAGTCAATCCTGAATTTTCTTTCACTGACCACCAGCCATCACACAAGTTTCGTTCTAGATGGAACAACATGAATACACCACACAAGGATTTAAGACACATGAAGCCACTTGGCTCTTTTATGTGAGAATAGAAAATAACATTTAAGTTCTGGTACAAAAAGTCAACTGAGATCAGCATCTCCCACCAGCACAGTCTGTTCCAGGCAGGTAAGAAACAAGTGTTAAAAGCCCAAAGCAGAACCAATCCAAGTAGAAGTATGGAAGAAACCTCAGAGGGAAATTCCAAAAAGAAATAGGAACTAAAAATACACAGCTTTTGCCTTTCTTGCTCACTGAGAACAAGAATTTCTCGAAGTCGCCGAAGTTCTAATCGGTGAGTAAAAACAAAAAAACCAAACAAATGAAAAAATCCACAAAAAAAAAAAAACCCCAAACCCAAACACCCAACCCAGAGAAAACCCCAAATGTGTCAACCCCAAGGATCTGGCTTTAAGAAAGACCTTAACAAAGGTCTTCCTTAATTTCCCATGCTTTATTAACTATTTCATATGATTTCTCAGTTTAGGAAGCCCTTTGCTTTGCATAGCAAATCAGCTACATAATTTACACTGTGCTCATCACCAAGATCCACATGTCCTGTAAAGTACTTTAACAGAAGTCAGCAAAATCTGACACCACCACAGAGATTTTTATTTTTCCACAATCAGTCCTCTTAATTATAATATTAGTTCCATGATAAGGCCAGAGTCAGCATAATTTCCTAATATATTACTAAATCAGTTCAGCTGAGAAGGAATGTATTTTTTTTTCTTCACCCTGATGGAGTAACTTTAGCCACAGGTTCACATCAGCAGTTCAGCAGTAAGAGAATGTTTAGTTTCTCAAAGCACTGTCTGCATTAGTAACATTCATTCTCAGCAACATATTTACAATATAAAATTGATACTGCTCTCTTCATTTATTTAACAAAAGCCTTCACCAACAGCAAGGATTAATTCTGCAGATCTCTTGCTGTCAATTGTCTGCAGTAAAATGATTCTGATTCCCTGAAGTCACCTACTACCAGCTACCACTGCAGACTTCCCAACTGCCCTGAATTCCACATTTCTGCAGTATTTAGCCAAACCACACCAAGGCAGCTTTTTGTTCTTCTTCCTCCTCATATCCAGGATTTACATCCCATAGCTTACATGCTAGCAGCAGGGGTACAACAAAGATTCCACCAAAGAAATGTCTTTATCAAGAGGTGTACAAAGATTTCCTAACCTTCTGCTAGGGAGTCTTACCTTTTATCAAAACTACAGTCGAATGCCTTATTTAAAACACTTATTACAAGTCAAAAAACTGGGCACACTGGAGCACATTCTCAGAGTCCTTGGGCACTTCCACATCAACACTGGCAGCATTATTCACACTGCTGGGAAAGCAGCTGTGCACCACCACAGAGGAACTTCTCTGCTATGTGGGTGCATTTCTTCCACTAAGGAATGGTGGGACTGCAGAAAGGCAGTGGCTATGACCAACATTATGGCTTGGGCTCCACTTACTCCCTGAGTTCTCTCTCATCTCACTCTTCCTCAGAGTTTTCTAGGATTGTTCCCCACCTGGAAGAACAGCATCTTAGCCCTCATCCCCACCATCACATAATACACCCCAAACCCATGTGTACACCTAAGAGAAACCCCAGCTCTGTTACTGTCCCCTCTCTGCCTGCTGCCCAGCTGTTCCACGCATCCCATCTGTACTCTTCTCCTTGGAGTTTACCAGCATTCCCAGGCACAGAACCAAGATCACCAAGATGCTTCAGCAGTCAATGGCAGTCATCATAAAGACATTCAGCTTGACCATGAATACTGTATTGGCAACAATGCTCCTTTCATCTCCAGAAGATGCTCCACCTCACCGGTCTCACGACCTCCTGTAACTCCATGTGCACTTAGACAAAAAAAAAATTACACAAATTGTTTTGTTGGGTTTTTTCCTATAGGTTTCATTTTTTTTTTTGCTGCACATCAACACTGTCTCAGCATATTGCACAATGTTTTCTTTATTATAAAAAAAAAAGTCTTCTCTATCAGGCAGGAAGAAAAAGTTTTCTCAGGAGGCTAATGCATACTATTGTCTGTAATTAGAGGTAAGTGGTTGCTTGTGTGGCCATCAGGAAGTGGGACCTAGTCAAACAAAAGCAAAGTGTTATTAATGGCTTGTTCAGAAACAAAATCACCCATTCTGCCCCAAAACACACACACCTCCTTTATTCCTATTTCTTGCACATCTTTTGCCTGGTCTCTGAAACAAAGGTTATACAAATCCATGTGCCTTCCCTCCTCACTCCCCACACACAATAACCTTGCCAGCTGGCAAACTCTGACCAAATTTCCTATAGGTTTCATAGTCTTAAAAGCTACCTATGGTCTTTGATGAGAAAAATAAAAGTAAAATAAAATCAAGTAGTTGCCAGAGGAGCAATCCTAGCAATGCCCAATGAAGGGAAACGTAAAGATTGCTCGGACCTTTCATGCTGCTTGGCAGTAGCCAGCAGGCTCATCGCTAGCAACACTGAACCCCTGAGGTGGGCATTGCCTCTTCTTTGGCCAGCTGGCCAAGCAGAAGAGTGCATGAGGGAGATACGATGAGGCCTGGAAAAATAGGTAATTTTAAACAGCAATGTAACAATAAAAAGAATATAGTAAGGAAAATGGAGAGAATCTAGCAGAGAAACTCTAAGGCACTGTTTCCTTATGAGGAAAGACCAAGGGAGCTGGGTCTCTTTAGCTTGGAGAAGACTGAGGGGTGACCTCATTAATGCTTATAGATATGTGAAGGGCAAGTGTCAGGAGGAGGGAGCCAGGCTCTTCTCTGTGATATCAAATGATAGGACAAGGGGCAACGGGTGCAAGCTGGAGCATTGGAGGTTCCAGGTGAACATACAGAAAATCTTTTTCACTGTGATGATGAAAGAGCACTGGAACAGGCTGCCCATTAAGGCTGTAGCATCTCCTTCTCTGGAGACATTCAAAACCCACCTGGATGTGCTCCCGTTGTAACCCTGTTCTGGCTGGGGGGTTGTACTAGATCTTTTTCGACATCCCTTCTAGCCCCTAACATTGATTCTGTGACTAATTCATCTTCTTAAAAAATGCTTTGCTTTTTTGTGTGTTAGGTTTTCCAACTACTTTCAAAAGCTGTTGAATCTCTGCTCAAATGTATGTCAAGGGGAGGGTTTACTGCAAGCATCTTAAATTCTGCTGGGATCAAGTCCCAGAATTGTCCTATCATTCATTCCCAGGTAGCTGTACTTGTTTAATATTTAAGAGAAAGTTTTCCTTACTGATGTGGATCTGTGAGAGCCCAGTCTGAAACGGCAAAATATAATTTCTGCTACAAATCTTCCAAAGCCATGTAAAATTCCTGCAATGTCAAAGAAGATGTAAACTGTTACAAGTAGTAAAGCCATGGTTATTTACAGAAGCATTACAAGAAAGCTCTATACAATAAAGGAATTACAGCGCAGTAAACTGCTACATAAAACACCTAGAAACAAACATACAAAAGGAAACATCCAGGACAGGGGGAACTGTAACATTCTGAAAGGCAGCAATAAAAGCAAAGCCAAAGCTATCCAAGAAAATGTAATTGCCCCTGCCCAACCTTCATGGGTGAAAATATATTCTGTGGGACTGAAATATCTGCTTTCAAAGAGTGCTCTTAGTTCAGGGTCTTTTTATAGAATCATAGAATGGTAAGGTTGGAAGGAGACCTCAAGGATCATCTAGTTCCAGCCCCCTGCCATAGGCAGGGACACCTCCCACTAGTACAGCTCACTCAAGGGCACGTCCAACCTGGCCCTGAACACATCCAGGGCAACAACATCCAGCCACAACATCCCTGGGCAACCTGTTCCAGTGCCTCACCACCCTCACTGGAAAGAACTTCCTCCTAACATCCAGTCTAAATCTTGCCTCTGCCAGTTTAAACCCATTGCCCCTTGTCCTGTCATTGCAAGATCTTATGCTCTCTTCAAGTGAGAACCAAGCCTTAACTAATAAGTGAATCAAGTCTTTTCAGGTTACTTTATTTTTTTTTTTTTTTGAAGGAGCAAATCTTGCAGTACATTGGCAAGCTAAACAAGGAAAATCTTTCCAACTTCAGATAGAAATTACTCCAGGTAGAAATTTTATCTCAAAAATGGCACTAATTTAGCACTGATCCCCAACTATAGTAAGTAGAATGGATAAAGTATATAGAGGTGTGTGTATATAAATCTATGTGCATCTCCTTGCTCTTCTAGAAGTAAATAAACTATGCTACAGTTACTAAAAAGGAAACAAGTAGTCCTCAGAATAACAGAAACAGTACTAATATTTGGAAATCCCAATATTAGTAGTTTTCACTGCACACAAATGGACATGTTAGAGGTCCACGACTCCCCTGTAGTTTATCCATGTAATATAAATGCAACACAATCAGCATGCCAGAACAAAACAAACAAACAAACAAATAAATTTTGGTATAATTTATGAGGAAAAAACACTGATAGCTACCTGTGGTTGAAAAAATTCCCCCAATAATGCCACAGAGCCTCACTAAGAACTGCCAAAAAGGCATGTGTTCTTCTGTCACTGTCACCATAAGTGAACTGATATCATATTTCATGAATATTCCTGATACTCCATGGCTGCCAGCTGCATGGTTAATTACCCTTTCCTGAAAGAAGAGCAACAAAAGTTAGTCACTTCTTATTAGTCACAAGGAAAACAACCTTAAGAAATGTGGTGACATAAAGCTTCTTAATCAGAGTCAGCAATCAATGGAAGACCAGAGAACATCAAGGTAACTTTTGGCCAGTACTTCTAAAATTCAAACATCATTAAATAACAATTCACTTTCCTGGTCATTGGTCTTCTGTGCTGCATATCAATGTTTACATATCAGGCTTTGGTACTATCCTCTCAGGATGTACTTACACAGTTCCTTAAACAAGAATGTCTATAATTAGGGTTTTTTTGGCATCTGTGAGGCTAAGTGCCACAGTCAGTCTAGCCTGTGAACTCAGGTGAGTGCACTATATAATACAGTGCTCCAACTCTTCCTGCTTCATATACCACTGTTAATCACTTAAATAAAGATGAGACCTTCAGGTGACATTTAAGTTGTTGCCTTAGCTACAGCAGTTTTCCCACAGGGTGTACATAAATCTAAATATTGCATCTAAGACTCATTAGGCTTCATTCCCCTCCTTCCTTGGAGCACACATCTAGATTCATATGCCACAAGAGGATATATTTGCGGCTCTTCTAAGTATCAGGGAAGACTCTAAACTAGAGCACACCATAAAACAGTTTCAGAAGCTTAAGTTACATTACACCAATGCCATTTTTCCCCCTCAGTGGATACATACACATATGCCATAATCCATTATTTGATGGGAGGAAAAGAATTTTTTTTTTTTATATCAAAATTTCTGGGGTCTGAAAACTGAGAACCAGTATCAAACCTCAAATTTTTGTCAGTCAGGTCATTTCAGAGAGTCACACTGCAAGAAACACACCTCAATAAAAGTAACAACAAATTTGCCATTATTTCTAAACAGATTGGATGCCCAAGTCCTAGTGCAAGAGCCTCTATAGTTTCTTCCTGTTTGCCCAAATTCTTAAACCAAAAAACTGCACAGAGATGAGTGTAGCTGCTATAAATCTCTACTTTAAAAAGTTTCAGGAGAAACAAAAACAAAAAGAAAAAAAAATTAAAAGTGAGTGCAACTGTAAGTTTCTTTCTGAAGTTTGCTATCATTTTGTCCTTAGTGAAAGGTGTTGATAAATCCATTGCCAGGTAAGTCTGGATGAAAACATGAAAAAGCAGAAGATAACTGACTGAAGACAAACTCGACTGTGTTTAGGCTAATAAGAGAAGACAGATAAGGAAGACTGGACAAAAGAGCAAAGTATCACAGTCCTGTTTGACCTGTAGACTGAACAGTCTGTGCTCAAACCCCACGTAGAACACAGTACAAAATGAAAGGCAGAATAATATTTTGGAAAATCCACACTAGGTAAATTTTGCAGTCAGTTATCATTGATATGAACCATACTGCTATTTTTGCCACCAAACTGTAAAGGATGCCAAAGTAATCTACCAGTTATGATACCAACTCACACAAACTTTGCAATGGTTAAAAAAAGACCAGAACACCCAACACACAACATGAATGCTTTCTGTACTTCAAGGGTCTGACAACATTAAGCTTTACTGTACGGATGCTCAGGCATACTAAGAAGGAAGAGAAGACTGAAGGTAGTCAAACTGAACCTTGCCACTGCAAAAGCACAAAAAAATTAATTGTTGTTTGTTTTCCCTCTACTGTTTCCCTAAGTTTTCTTGTTCTTTTGAGTTCAATCAGTGAAAAAGAATACAAAATTAAACAGAATGTCCAGAACTCCACCACCAACACCAAACCATTTCAGTCTGCTTCTAGCTGCTGCTGCTGCAAAAGATTTAACAAGTGGTTGCTGAAAATACCGGGTACCTAATGCAGGGCCAGTTACCAGCCAGTTTAAACTCATTGCCTCTTGTCCTGTCATTGCAAGATCTTATAAATAGTCCCTCCCCAGCCTTCCTGTAGCCCCCCTTCAGATACTGGAAGGCTACTATAAGGTCTCCTCGAAGCCTTCTCTTCTCCAGGCTGAAGAGCCCCAACTCTCTCAGCCTGTCCTCATAGCAGAGCTGCTGCAGCCCTCTGAGCATCTTTGTGGCCCTCCTCTGGACCCGCTCCAATAGTTCCATGTCCTTCCTGTGCTGGGGGCTCCAGAACTGCACACAGTTTGTGCAGAGAAAACATGAAGCAGACTGCTAGACCAGCAGGAGATGGGAGTGTATTGCTTTATGAAATTCCTCTTCATTCCTCTCTGTGCTCCAGCTGTCAGGAGCTTCAGAGTAAAGCTTTCCATTCAGCAACCTGCATGGCTCAAACTGAACCCCAAAACAGCACCTCAATTTTCTTTCCCCCAGCTGTATATTCTTCAGAAGCATGGCATGGAATTGTGAGGAAATCAAGATTTTTCTCCCTTGGAGAACATTACAAACTGTATTACAGTGAACTGTCGTCCTAATCTCTGGATTCCCTTTCAACTCAAGGCTTCCTTGTCATCTCTTGCTTTATCTTTCATTTTTAATCAAACTTTTCACAAAGATTTTTTTTTCCTTTGGCTTTTGAATAAAAGATGAAAACAGAGTTCAGTGTCTGGAAATGAGACATGCAACTGGTACACATAAGGCCTTTTCTTATTGACAACAGCCTTTAAAATCAGCACCTTATGATTTGTCCATGTACTACACTGCAATAACTACTTTCTTCACAGATGCAGAATTAGAAACCTGTCCAAAGTGGAAGCTCTGTAGTTTGGAGAATAATTAAAGGTTGGTGCTTTAACAAAGATTAAACAGGACAGCAGTGAGACAGAGATGCTTTTTGTGTAATTAGTTTCTCATACAAACTACCTTTGCTTCCATTTCCAATGTCCCACAACCCAGTTCATGACATTTAAGTGAGCTGCATTTATTTGTGTGTTTCCCAAGATGAAGGTGGGTTAAATTTTTGTAAAGCTACACACAAGACTGCAGACCTGCAGGATTTCATCACCACCATTATTAGTATCCACTGAAGTGGAAACTAGTAGATATCTATTGTTAATTCTAATCTCAGACTCCAAATCTAGGGTTGGAAACCAGTAATGCAGTAAGTAAGCATGTGTCAGCAAGCATATATATATTTTAAACAGCAGCATTACAGTTTAAAAAAGTAGTCCCTTCATGGTAGAGGAGTTTTTGGACCAAGGTACAACAAAGTCTCTGTTTTCACATTCGAGCTTTTGTTAAGAACAATCACTGTTAACCTTTTCTCTTCTACTTACCCTTTCTGTCACTGAAAACTGATGAGTTTCTGCTGAAATTTTGTATGTATGGAGCTTGGTTGGCACAACTGTGATAAAATATTGGAACATTTGGTTGTCTAGAAGAAAATAAATCTCACTGTTGAATTAAGTACAGAGTCAAAGATTATTTGAGACATTCACAAATAAATCAAACAACACTTTAAAAAATTAATTGGATAAACCATTTACACTGGGGACATTGTTTGAAGAATCCCAGCACTGCCAAGACTGAAGCAGCACCTGCATGAGTAGTTGGTTTCCACGGGCAAGGCTTATGGCACATTTGTACTCAGTGAAATTGATGTTTTCCCCATGTAAGGAAAATACTCATTTAGGTCAGGACACTCAAAATTAAATGCACAGTATTTTCCAGCACACTAGAGCTGAACAAGTTTCACAGGGTCACATTTTGCATGACATCTCGACAGTGGTTTGAACAGATTTTAGCCAATTAATTATCTATACAATGCTGAAAACTCTTCTAAACTGGTTAAGAGTTTTCTCTTGATTAGACAGACCTCTAGAGAATTATTCTATGGCCACTGGCATCCTTACGCATTTATGATTGTTCTGTCTTCCTGCAATTCCCTAAGAGAACAAACATTGATATACTGAAGCAGTCTGTTTTAGCTACACAAACTCATTCTGGAAAAGACAGACTGACTGACTTCGAGGCAACAGCAGTTTCAAAAGATCTGGGATCTCAAGAGAATGAGGTAGTTCTGTAAAGTAGGTTACTATACTCCTTCATTTCCAGATGAAGAAACAAAGGGATACACAAACCCTTCCTGTGGCAGTCTCACAAAATGTACTGTGGAAGTGGCAAACCGACTGCAGGCACAGAAGCCAAAACCCTTGATGCTATTCTTTTAAACCAAATCAGCCATATTTTGCCCCATTACAACAACAATCACATCTATGAATCCCCACTGTACAATATTGCCACAAAATTCTTTGCAGGATGTTCAGATATACTGTGACTCCAACACAACAGAAACCTGGAAGAGACTGCAAATCAGCTTACATGAAACTGCAAAAGTACAGCGATACTGCTATTAAATTGTCCATTTAAGATGCCATGTAGATAACTGACCAGTGCACTGCTTGCTACCAAATTTGCAGGACATGCTATTTGTAAACCAGTCATGAAATGTGGTTAATATTGCAAATGTAATTATTGGAAGAAGACAAAAACAAGGTACTTTTTTAAACACTCAACACTTACGATCTGATGCTATTTTTTCTGTTCCATCCAAAGGATTAATAATTCCTGGAATAAGCTCTCCAAATGATAAATGATCTATTCTATGAGAGAAGTTATAGGCTGAAAGACAACACAAAGGAATGAAATGACATTTTAAAGCCATGAGATGTGTATTCTCAGAGGAAAAGATACACTTACTTCTCACATAAGCAAATAATTTCTGAACTCCATAAATTAAACATACAGAGGAAGAATAAGGCAATTACCATGTTACTACACTGCACAATGTGTATTGCAAAGGTATTTAAGCTCTATAATACTATACACTTATGCTGACATAAATTCATGGGCAGATTTTTGGAGGTTTAACCAACACCATGTTCATTTTACACACTAAGTCACCCTTGCCTCACATTAAGTACAGTAGCAACATACATTTAGTATCTAGACTCATAACCTAAAAATGAAGTTTCTAAGGACAAAGTTCAGAACAGGAAGGCTGGGGAGGGACTATTTACAAGGTCTTGGAATGACAGGACAAGGGGCAATGGGTTTAAACTGGCAGAGAGGAGATTTAAACTGGATGTTAGGAGGAAGTTCTTTCCAGTGAGGATGGTGAGACACTGGCACAGGTTGCCCAGGGAGGTTGTGGCTGCTCCCTCCCTGGAGGTGTTCAAGGACAGACTGGACGAGGCCTTGAGTGAACTGTACTAGTGGGAGGTGTCTCTGCCTATGGCAGGGGGTTGGAACTAGATGATCCTTGAGGTCCCTCCCACCTTACCATTTCATGATTCTATGATTTTGCAAGAACTAGATACTTTGGAGTGAGATACAGGAATTTCATATTGTTATCTATGCTACAACAAAGTACATCAGAGATTTCTGTGTTATCATTACTAGAGAAGCAATCTAAATATAATACTAACAGTGTCAAACAGAAAAGTAAGGCACTATGAGTCATAACATTGCAAAAGAATATTCCTCCACTTATTTCTACAATGCAATTGCCCAAATAGAACATTTGTCCAAAAGCAACCTATGTTAACATATGAATTAAGAAGCCATTTGATTAGAGATGATAGGAAAAAGACAAACAAACAAAACCAACTTACAATCATGGCTTACAAGGGCTGCCAAGTGTGCATGACCTCGAGGGTGTGGTATTGCCCTAAAGAAAGCAAGGTATGTTTGATGAGTCCACAAACCCCACAATTTTCCTGAGCAAGACTACACAGAAAAATTACCTCTCCCTCTCAATGTCAATAAATACTTCTATACATACACACAAAGCATATATATGTTTAAATGACATTTTTATCATAGCTGAGTACAGATAACCTGAATGACAAAGAACATCAGATTCATGACAGCCCTCTTAAAATTAATGTTTTGCTTCTTTAGAAAGCAAATGTTTTGTTTCTTTAGAAAGGTCAAAACCACAACAAGTCTCACAATCACAAGAACGCTACTAGAAGGCTACCACCAAGGTCTACCACACGACGAGCTGAAGAACTGCTCAAGTGATTAATGAAAACTTTACCATGCTTTTCTATGACTGAGAAAGTTAACTACACTCTGTATTTACTCCCTGGCCAAGCAAGTTAGTTTCAGATCTGGACATTTGTTTGTAGACCTGTACAATGCAGAGGCTGGTCACATTGTGAAGAACGGGGGAAAAGTGCAGCCCCAGCAAGTAAAAACAGTCTCTGAAGCACACTTTGTCCCTACCAGTCCAGCCAGTAATTCAGGAAACTTCCCCTGCTTAGCTAAGTTAAGATCATTACCAAATGCATGTATATTTTGGACAAACAGAAGGTGGAGAAAGACAATGAGATCAGTCAAGACAGGACTACGATAAATGTCCAGGCTATTTAATAAGGTACAAAGGCAGACAGCGAGAAAAGGGATTTTAAAAAAACATATGAGAAGAGAAGGAGCAACTTAGCAGAAATACAAATGTAATGATGAGCAAAAGGAAGCAAAGCAAAGCAAGATTATTCAGGGTTGCAGAATTAGAGACAGAGAAAGAGAAGTGATAGCTGTGTAGATGAAAATTAGCTCTGAAAAAGCTAAAGAAATTGGACATCTAAGGGCAAACCAGAGGAGGTACGAGACCAGAAAAGTCAGAGACATTCAGAGATACATCCAAAGAGAGCAGCTAGAAATACACATGGATGAATTAGAAAGTAGAGACTGTGGCTGAAAGACAAGTAAGGACAACAGAGATTAAGGGCACAGAGGAAAGTTACACATTTGCACGCAGTGTATGGAAGCTAATACAGTTGCCAAAGCATACCAGAAAGTGTCTGTGCAAATAAAGATGCTCTGGCATTTAACTCCCTAACTATGGCTCTGTAATGTTATCTCAGCACTGAAATAGCACAAATCTACACCTCATCCATGTTAAGTGAACTGTATACTAACAGGAGAATTTTGAACAGGCCCAAGGAATGGAGGCAACTACAACTTCACATCACACACTTACATAGGACTTACTTTCAATACTTTTCATCCTGTAAGACACTGGAATTCCTAACCACTACATCACTTGTAACAATGCAGTGCAAAGCATTGTTACAGTAACTTATGATGAACTCTGTTCTTAACTGTGCAAGAGAACAATACCACATGGAAAATAACACCAAGTCATTAACTCTAAAGTGTAAAAGCACAGGCACACACATGCATGCATACACTGAATAGAATGTAGAATGTTTTTATTCTCAGGAAGCAAACAGAACATACTTGCCCACAGTTATGTGAAAATTCCCTGCCACTTTGTTGACATAGAGATGACCATGAATTCTGCATGCATCTGGAGACTGCAATGAATTATCTTCCCTGTTTAAACAAAAACAACATAAAGAGTACTTCAGGATATTCACTCTCTAACAGAAATAACAGCAGTACACTTCAGATTTCTTTTTTCCTAACACAAAGATACAGCATGATCATCTACCTCTCCTTATCGTTATCTTCTGGAATTACACCAGGGCTGGAAGAAGGGAGGGAACTAAGCTTTCATTCAAACTTTTATTCAGAGATCTGACCTACAAGGCTCACTTATAATTCCTGACCATGTTAACAGGAAGCTTAAGACCCTAAGTACATCTTGCTGCCCTGATGATTTTTTTTTCAAGTTACTTATACCAGAAATGGTTTGTCTGAAGATTTTTTTAACACTACAATGAATGGAACAAAATATACTAGTTACATTAACAACAATGTGGTCAACATTTATTTTACATGAAACCTTTCTCTCCACACAATTGTTGGGATGTCAACAACACAGAACATTTTCCAAATCTGCTCCTTAGAGGGAGATGAAAAAAAAAAATCCTGTTTTTAAAAACCATCTCAAGCATAAGTACCATACTGCAAGTATCACAAAGGCATATAAGTACTTAATTAATCTGAAGACATCAACTAAATGAGAAAAAAATACTTTATTTGAGCCCTCTTCAGCCTTGACTTGTGATGAAAAGACCTTAGAGTAGCCTTTCAGTATCTGAATGGGGCCTACAGGAAGGCTGGGGATGGACTATTTACAAGGTCTTGCAATGACAGGACAAGGGGCAATGGGTTTAAACTGGCAGAGGGGAGATTGAAACTGGATGTTAGGAGGAAGTTCTTTAAAGTGAGGGTGGTGAGGCACTGGCACAGGTTGCCCAGGGAGGTTGTGGCGGCTCCCTCCCTGGAGGTGTTCAAGGCCAGGTTGGAGGAGCCCTTAAGTGACCTGTGCTAGTGGGAAGTGTCCCTCCCTATGGCAGGGGGTTGGAACTAGATGATCCTTGAGGTCCCTTCCAACCTTACCATTCTATGATTCTATTTAGTCCTCAAAAAGGACATGGAAAGTGCACATGGAGTTTATTTATGACTTGCTTGTGTAGAGTGGTTTTGTTTGTTTGTTATGGGGGAAGGAATTTCAGCTTCCAGGTAGAAAGCATTTACTCCTTGAAAAAATAAAAATTTGGATTTAGGCAGACCAAGCTTCCACTAGGGGCTCAGCATTTCTTGGGTGGTTAGAATAGTGTGATCAGCAAGTTTTCTCCACATGCTATATTCAACAAGAGCATGCACTAACAAAACACAATCATATTCAAAACTTGTTTAAAGCCATAATGTATTAAGTCACCACCAACAGCAGAACTATTTTTAGAAGCTGCTGGACAGAAAGATATCCTTTCACTTAAAAAAAAAATACTCCTGTTTAGTATTGCTTTGGCATTACTAATTCATATTAAGAAGGAAGTATCAGATAAAATGGAGATAAAAAGTTGTGTATACATACATGCATAAACACCTGGAAACATTCTCCAGGTTGGAAACCCAATTATTTCACACAACAGCAGCTCTTCAAAGTAAATTCAAAGTATAAAATTTTTAAATTGAATAAAAAGCAGTAATGTCTTCTTTTTTTCACAACCTCACCTTCTGGGGTAAGGGAGGGGGCAGGATAACAACACTGTAATAAAATGTGAAGTCCACTTAAGGCGGGGGAGGATGGAATGATGACACAACATCCCAATTTTCCTTACCTTGGTGGCAGTGCTGTGGAAGCACTTTTAAAAGCACTTTTGAAGATTACATCTTGAAGAGAATGTTCTTCCTGCAGCCTACTCTGAATTAGCTGCAGCACCCTGAAGATTATACAGACAAGTGTGAAAGCATGCAGCAGTAAAACAGAAGTTCACAATTAATTACCAGCTTCAGCTGCAGACTATAAATTGAGAAGTTAGCAAGGTTCATGTCAGTATTAAAATGTTAAACTTTAGAGAATGGTGCTTTGTACAAAGCTTAAAGCTCTAGTGTACACAGCAGTGTCTTATCAAAATACTGAAACTAGCCAGACTCCTAAACAACCGTCAGGTTCTATTACAAGATTATCAGTGTAACAATGAGATACATAACCAAGCTGTGTGGCACAGTCGACTTGCTAGAGGGCAGGGATGGCATCCAGAGGGACNGGAGGTGTCCCTGCCTATGGCAGAGGGTTGGAACTAGATCTTTGAGGTCCCTTCCAACCGTACCATTCTATGATTCTATTCCAGTGTAAATGGTGTGTCAGTTCAGTTATATGGAAGATTTAAATGCATCTGCTTCCACAAGAACATGCCCATTTGTTGCTTTGGTCCAGCTTTTACATTTAGATACCACCTGTGTTACACATCCAAACCCATGATTCAAATTTGTGCTACCACACATAGGTTTGGAAACATATTTGAACAATTGCATACATCTTGGCTTGCAACTGTACAACCCAAATTCCACAAATAAGTCCAAAGCCAATTTTTTCCATAACAGATATTTCAAATCAGAAGAAAAGAAAATCTATTCTCACAGGTTTGTATTCTCATATTAAAAGTAGAAGCTGTTAGACCAAAGTCAGTTCTGTCATGTGACTCTGGTGTACCTCAAAGAGCAAAGATAGTTCTGTCATGTGACTCCGGTACCTCAAAGTCACTTCCAGTACAAACCCTAAGCATGCTGCTCAGTGCTTTACCTTTGCCATTCTTTTTGTTGTGGGCTGAGATCAAATACTACCTGAAACAAAAACAGAACAGCTAAGAAAACATGTAGGAAGAAGTCCCATCCATGAAACTCAGAAGAGAGCTAGGGTGTGGGAAGGTATGTGGCATTACAATCAGCTTCACACTTGGCACCATATACTGGAGTTTATGAAAAGACTTTGCACTTTAAATAACATATTTACTGTTCATGTAGGGAAAATTCTATCTCTTCCTCCACAGAATTATTCACTTGTTTGTATTTATAACTTCAGCAGATTATTTCAAGGGTGACAGGGCATTGAGTGCTTCCGAGCTACCAGGCCTTCTATACTTCAACCAGTACAAGAATTTAAGAATTTCACCTATAGTATCTATCTACACATCAAATTCAAATCTAAGTAGTGTTAACACTGGTAGTAAATCTAACTGCAATCAATTTGCAAACACATCCAGAGATCCAGCCAAAAGAAATCAAGCACAAGCAGTTTTCTCTTTCTAAGTTTATAATCACTAGGACAACTTCTAGCATGCAGCAGCTACAGCAGCAGACAGATAACTGTCCAGACAAAAAAAAAAAGGGAATGTTCTGAAAAGAACAAAGCTCCTGCCCCTCCCTGAGAGAGTCCTTTCCTTTGGTCATCTCCTCCTGCTCATACATCAGGAGGAATTTGGACAAAACAGTTCTATTTTTTAAAATGGTTCACTTATTAGACAATGTAATAATTTTAGCAGGAAGTTACATTCTCTACAGGTTTTCTCTACATGATAAAATTACTTCCACACAGAATAATTACTTCAAAGCTTATTGCATTATACAAGGAAAAGCACTTGAAAAGCATAGGCATACACATTTCCAAACCCTTCAGTTCACAATACATAAATTAAAAGCATACTCACCTAATTTACAATGTTTAATGTCATTCCATATTATATCATGGTGATTTCCTACCTCTTTTTAGCATCATAGTATTACTCTAGTTAAAATGCAGTTAGGAGAGCTCTGGTAGTTTTTCTTGCTTTATCAAACACTGTGCATTTTCCCCTAGAATTTGCACATGTAAAACTCATTACTGTAGAAATCACTAATTTGTTAAAAACCGCTGATCTGGAAATCTACTGTATTCTGCTGTATTTGCAGAGTGTGACACACAGATTCCTCAATGGCAGCCTTTTTCCCTGGTAGATTCCTGAGATAACTGACTGCAGACCTCACTTAAGGATCAGACAAAAGCTATAAATCAACTTACTGGTTCATAGATTAGCCCATCTGCAGAGGCAACCATTGTTTCTGCTAAATCCAAAACATCAGCCCCCACATCTATTTTAAACAGGGAGAAAAGTATTAAGAGTCACACAAACAATAATCATCAACAAACATGTTCAAGTTGACATTAAGTTTCACAGCACAGCAGTAAAATTTTAGTTACTGTTTCCTTGTTAACAAAATCAAAATAAAACACGTATCTGGATAGAAGTAGATTACTGGGAGGGAAGGAGAAACTACAGAATCTTGCTTTTCAATCTATCATATTAGAGTATCATCAACAGATGCACAGTGATCAGAAATAAACTTTCCAGATTCACAGTACCTTCTCACTGATCTAACACATCCAGAGATGTTGTATGAACCACACATGTAAGTTTTCTAGACTCTCCTATGCATATTTTTTCTATTCATAAGCACTGAATTCAAACCAGAACTAATCAAAACAGGAGGGAGTTTTCTTCCTCAAATTAAAAAAAAGAAATTAAAATCTGAACTTAATTTTTTTAATGCTCAATGGAAGATAATGGAAAAAGAAGATTCATTTTCAGAGTTAAAAGACACAACCTGTGAATCAGTATTCATGAGACAAACACAAATTATATGGTAGTGATGTATCATTCAATTAATAGGTTTAATCTAGCCAAAAAAAGAGTAAATCTTTTAGATTTGCTTGCATTCCTGTTAGAAGTAATACTCTCTGTCAGTTCAGCACAACCAAAATTAGTCCATACAAATAATGGTTCATAACCTAAACAATGTCAAAAGAATGGTAAGCATCCTTCAAACAGGAAGGCATCCATATATTTGCACATCAGGAGGATGAAATTATCTGATGATTCTGGTATTGCTAAACAATAGATCTAGCTCATCACAGTTGTGATAAATTCCTGCTGCTGAGTAGTGCTTCACAATGAGCTTTTAGAATATTCCAGCTAAAGACTGGAACAGCATCTTTTTTTTTTTTTTCTGATGACAGAAGTTCTGCAAGATGCATAAATAGCATAAATACTTTTCTTCACAACTCCTACCAACTCTTTCAGTGAGTCATATGCCATCAGCATTACTCCATACCATCAATATTCAGAAGAAACCTCACTGCTAGAATATTCTGAACAATATCCAACTATATTGCAAGCAAATGCATACTCTGAAAAGCCTTTTAAAGTGTTTCAAATCTTTCACTGATGGAATACTTACACTGACACCTCATGGCAACCGTAATATCAATATTGATTCTTAACTTACTGAAAAGAAAACAAACAAAAAAAAATCTCATAAGTAACACTGAGTACAGGTATCAAGAGATATGTTGTTAAAATTATAGAATCATAGAATGGAAAGGTTGGAAAGGACCTCAAGGATCATCTAGTTCCAACCCCCTGCCATAGGCAGGGACACCTCCCACTAGTACAGCTCACTCAAGGCCTCCTCCAACCTGGCCTTGAACACCTCCAAGAAGGGAGCAGCCACAAACTCCCTGGGCAACCTGTTCCAGTGTCTCACCACCCTCACTGGAAAGAGCTTCCTCCTAACATCTAGTCTAAATCTTCCCTCTGCCAGTTTGAACCCATTTCCCCTAGTCCTGTCATTACAAATTCTCTGATTACTTGCAGAAATGGTCAAATTAAATTTACATTGACAAATATAAACTTAAGCAGTTTAAAATTTGAGTGAATAAAGATGGATTTTTAATTATTAAAACACTGATGACCACTATTTAAGAGATAAAGCATCAGATTTCCCTGTGGAATTTTACTATGAAATGTCTAACAGATTTCTTTAAAATATCACTAGCCCAAGAGACTTTGACACAAATACAACAGTGCAATAAATCTCACAAAATGCAGTAGATCACAACAATGCAGGAGTTACAAATTCAAAACAGTAGATGTTTGAGCACCTTCCTCCTGTATTTTCCTTAAGACAGGCCACTGTATTTCCAGGCCTAATCAGAATTCCTCAGGACAGAGATATGCAGGATTCAGCTGAGAAGTTGTTAACACTAGCTCCCAAAAAATGCTGCCAAAAATAAGGATTGTTGCACTGCTTCTGGAAAAAGTTCTTTTCTCAAAAACATTCCCATATTCTAACAGCAAAATGCTATGTCCAGGTCTTTATTCCATTCTCCCATTCAGGAGAAAACAAAACAAGCATGTCAATAAATTCCATCACACCAGAAGCCTGTTTGTGTGGCATTCCCCAATACTCTGGGCATCTGCTATCAGATTTCATGTTAGTTTCACAGAAGTCATCTAAACTACAATGAATAAATTCCCCTCACTACAGTCACAGTCCTGTCACCTCCAGGTGATTCTTCTGGGAACTCCTCTGACCACAGACAGATCACCGAAAGGGTTCAACACTGGCCCAGCTAGGAATCAGATATGGCCAGGAGACAAGAGACAAGCATTGATCTTGGAGGTCTCTTCCAACCGGTTTGATTCTATGAGTCTAATACTAATCTCCACTGGTTTGAACTGTCACAGAAATGCAGGCTGAGTGATTAGTCCACAGTCACACTGGAAAACCTGCAGCAGGGTTAACTCCCAGCCACTGGATTCTTCTTCCTGTGCTACAGCTTCACTAGGGAAATAATCTACTTTAGCAAAGACCTAAATGTGAAACTCCCATTTGTCTGAATGGCTTTACTCTACCTTGAGGTTTTGATGCATCTCTGTTTAATTTCTCATATTTTTACTTTTTAGAGTAGCCTTTGGTATTTCTGATATCCAAGACACTCAACTAACTAGTCAAGGAGCTTTTAAAGTTACTGCCATTCCAGATGCAAGACGTCCAAGTTAGGAGCAGGTGTTGATCTGTTGGAGGGTAGGAGGGCTCTGCAGAGGGACCTGGACAGGCTGGATGGGTGGGCAGAGGCCAATGGGATGAGATTTAACAAGGCTAAGTGCAGGGTTCTACACTTTGGCCACAACAACCCCAAGTAGCTCTACAGGCTGGGGACAGAGTGGCTGAAGAGAAGGGGACCTGGAGGTGCTGCTAGACAGTAGCTGAACATGAGCCAGCAGTGTGCACAGGTGGGCAGGAGAGCCAATGGCATCCCGGCCTGGATCAGAACAGTGTGGCCAGCAGGACAAGGGAGGTTATTCTGCCCCCTGGACTCAGCACTGGTCAGGCCACATCTTGAGTCCTGTGTCCAGTTCTGGGCCCCTCAATTCAAGAGGGATGTTGAGGTACTGGAACATGTCCAGAGAAGGGCAATAAAGCTGGTGAGGGGCCTGGAGCACAGTGCTGTGAGGAGAGGCTGAGGGAGCTGGGGGTGTGCAGCCTGGAAAAGAGGAGGCTCAGAGCAGACCTCATTGCTGTCTACAACTACTTGAAAGGAGGTTGTAGCTGAGTGGGGGTCAGTCTCTTCTCCCAGGCAGCCAGCAACAGAATGAGGGCACACAGTCTCAAGTTGTGCTGGGGGAGGTATAGGCTGGATATTAGGAGGAAGCTGTTTACAGAGAGAGTGATTGGCATTAAAATGGGTTGCCCAGGGAGGTGGTGGAGTCACTGTCCCTGGAGGTGTTCAAGAAAAGAGTGGATGGGGCACTTAGTGCCATGGTGTAGCTGATTGGCTAGGGCTGGGTGATAGGTTGGACTGGATGATCTTGGAGGTTTCTTCCAACTTGGTTGATTCTATGACTCTATGATTTAAAAGTGTGCAGTGCACAGAATCTCCATTAATTTCACACGGATTTAGAGGTGTCTGACCTCAGGAAGGAAAGCAAAACCAATCCAGACAAGCACATGAAACCAACAGCACGTTGGTTCTCAAGGTTCTCAGCTGATTCTCAAGGCCGTAACTACAGACAAGATCACTAGCAGTCTTGACATGATGCAGTCAAAGTTCTGAGTGCCTGTTTCACCTCCAACAGCAGAGAGTAAAATGGCAACATACTAACTGTATAAACTAGAGTGAGCATCATGCATAGGTGGTAGGCTTGCACAGCTGATCTGGAGTTACATACTACAATGCCATCTGAAGCGTCAGCAAGTGATTCTTCAGAGGACTCCACCAATAAACCTACACTATTTTGACTTCTTCATTGCAGAAATCTCAATTTCTTTTCTTCATAGGCTCCAGAAAAGAACCCAAATCAATCAACACAAGGAAAATCAAGTCCTTTAACTTCATTTTTCATTTCACTCACAGATTGCTTTCAAGTCACTCGAACATTTAAAATCTACTCTGTATTGAAATGCAGACAACTTAAAGAATTACAATGAATAAAAATTACCTAGTAAAATCCTTGTCTACTTCATATTCATATTTCATCCATGTGTCCTGATACACCATGAACTCCATTATAGTCAGGAAAGCTATCGTTGTAAATGCTATCAGAGAAACTGAGTGGTCAAAAGGAAAAAAGAAATAAATTTAGATTGTGAGAATTATAATTCAGAAACTGAAGCAAAAGAAACTCTTAACATTTCAGAATCCGAACTTTACTAGTACAATAGTAGTATCTTTGATTTGTAAATCCATAAGCTGCTCTTAGAAAAATGTTTCCATATCTACAGTGTTTGCTTTTACACAGAAAGAGACAAGAACAAGCATTAAGAAACAACATTTTACGTTAAGTACTGCCAAACAATAGAATGATGGGGAAGTTGTGAAATCCCTACACGGAAGATTTATGAACAGGCTAGATCCTCCTCCACATATAAAACAAAATGCCCACAAAGCACTGCCAGGGATGATCTAGGCAAACTCCATCTTAAATTCAAGCATGAAAGAAGGTAGACCTTGAAGTCCCTTCAAGCCTCCATTTGTCTATGATCTAAGCTTTTATAACAATTTTTTTTAGATCTAGTTTTAGAGCCAAGAAGCTAGCAGAGAAGAGAAATAATATACACTGTCCAGTTAGGAAGAGGTGTCCTTATTATTTTTTCATAGCTGCAGGACAGGTCTCCCACTCCAATACTGAAAAAACTTTTCCTCTGGCAGTAGGCAACATGTAGCTGTCAATTTTATCAACAGCTAAATAAGAGAAGAACTCATCTGAAGTTATTTTTAGGAAGAAAACTAATTGGTATATTTTAATGATACATGCACCTCACTGATCTCCAAAGCAGCCTGTTCATCTCACTTGCAAAGTTGTACAATGTAAAATGAAGATCATTCTGCTACATGCAGCCAGACACACAGTAACAGATGCACCTGCTTCACCTCTTCATTAAATCATGACTTTTAAGTTGAAAAAAAAAATCAGTTATGGACCACAGCAGTGATTTGCACAGTTTATTAACAACTTGTGTCTTCCACTTGCATTCTGTGGAGTACTTACATGGAGTCTGTGAAAAGCAACTTCAGAAAAAACAAGCACATTGTCAATAGGCTTCAACTCACTACAGTGGTCCACACTCTAGAGGTGGCAGCAGGGACATAAAAGCCTCGTCCTATGGATTCATAACAGAAACCATTGGCTGCAGCATTGACTGTAGCATTGATCAGCAACATTTCCAGTTCCAGCTTTCAAATGAAGCTATGTAACAACCATACATATGAAAACCTTCACATCAATGCATACTCTGAAAGCAGATCAGTTCATTATTCTGGCTATCAATTTCCCTCTGGAGCCCATAGGCCAGACTCAACGTACCCATGCAACAGGAAAGCTGGAGCCATACTGTCTATCCAACGACACAAGGAAGCAATTAGAATCATCTATGCTGATCAAAGCTATTTGTGGATCTGAATAGATCCACTTGCAGAATTTCCAAAGACAGATCCCCTTTTCTAAAGGCACTCTCAGCCACAGAGCTGGAGTTTAAGCTTCTTTCAGAGACCAGTACTTACTTCTTTTGCAACAGGTTTGAAGGTGCTGAAAGACTAAGAGTCTTGGTACATTTGGCATCTCTATCACACCAGGAAGTAAGCCTAGCACTATAAACCTGAATGTTAATGGGAATACTGCATTTGGATTTTATAATAGCAAAGAATAAGACAATCCTATATTGCCATTTATAAGGTTACTGAGATAAACTAAAGAATGCTAAAGTAACTTATACTAATAAGAAATCTCTAAGGCACTCTTCGACAAAGTAAAGTTCTCATAGTGCTATACTACCAAAAAAAAAAAAAAAAGAAATTTTAAGGATTTTTTTGTAACTTATAAAACACCAACTTGCTTTCTCAGGAAGTGCACTAACATTAACAGAGTTATTTAATCAGCTCTTAGAAATACACCATAATCATTTAATTATTAACAGTGCAGTTCAGGAAACGCAGCAAAGTGTTACAGATCCTTGTGATATTTACTTCTATGCTATGAGTGGCATAACAACTTTAAAGGCTTATCTGTAGATTTCAATTGCTCTTTGTACTTTTTATTGAACTTAGTTTCAGACAATCACATGAGAGTTTTTTGGGTCTCCATTCTGAACTAACCACTAGCGGATTTCTCTCTAACTGCAAGCAATTCCAATAGCCCACTAGATCATGTCACTATTGCCAGATCAGGCTACCTCTAACCCAGCCCAAGTGAAAGGCACAATTTTTTGCTCAGATACCTACAGAAAAGGTAATTCTTACAGCTACAGCTTTTTGAGAGATCAAGAGACTACTAAGGACAGTACAAGCACATGCTCTGAAGAGTTTAATTCTTCAGAGGGCTTTCTTTATTCTTAAAATCAACCACATCTCTGAGGCAAAAAGCTTTAGAAATTTGCTCTTCATCCCAATGCTTAATTCAGCCAGCTCTTGGATACCTCTGGATAATCTACCAAAACTTCTAAGAAAGTGGAGTTGAACCCCACTTGCATTTCAGCTGATGCTGACATGGTCTCACCCAAAAACCTGGCACTGAAACAAGGAGTTAATGAGACAACAAATGAGAAAGTTTTATTACAGCCACAGCCTTGGATCAGGGCACATTCATTTGCAATTGGTTGTAAGTTTTCACAGTGAATCTGTACACTGGTTTGAGTCTCAACAATTTTACACAAAAATCTCCCTTAGGATGAGTGAAGGATGCATCTCTTTGGATAAGATACTGTTTTTACTTGAGGGGAATGAGCTCTGTCAGTCCATAAAAGAAATCAGAAATGAGTTTTGGTTCATTTCAAATGAACACAAGTGCCTGTCTTCCTCTTGTTGAAGTTTCTATTCCCAGAGCATGCCAAACTTCTCAATAAAGCCTACCTGTGCCTCCGCTCGCTGAAGTCTCCACATAGCTTTCAGGAACCTTTGGAAAGGCATCCAATTCTTTCATCAAATTCAAGGTTTTCTTCCGATTCAGCCGCCTCATCTTCAGAACACTCCTCCACCTCCTCCTTCATATATTCCCTCTGTTTTGACAACAAATCATTGTGATTAAAAGGCTCAAACAATATTGCTCAAACCGACTGGCTATAATAATAAAGCAATAATAAGGCAGTTAAAATCTAAGAAATACATCTTCAAGAAATACATTCTAGACAACTGGCTAGTCATTCTCACTTCAAGCAAACTCATAAAATCAGCCTGGACACTGCTGCTTACATTCCAGGCACATCCAGCACATTCACCATTTAATTACTATGATTCATTTCTTTCTCATTTTTTTCCCTTTTTTTGGTTATTGGATATAGGTAATTTTAATTTAAAGAAACAAAACTCAGTCCTAAAGTAAGATTGCTAAACAGACCTGACAATGCATGGAAGTCACTGATTCAGCTGGGAATATCTAATAGGTTTCTATACAGTTTTAGAATGTTATGGTCATAGTACAAACAGCATCATTTTCCTCTACAGAAAAGCCTCCCAAAGCAAATTAAGCATCAAATCCTAGCTCCACCCTCTAGAATCCTTTTTGTCCATGACAAGATCTCTGCTCCCCTTGTAGTTGATAATACATCAAGCAGCAGGGTGTGGAGAAAAGCAACCTGCCCAAGAAATACTGTCTTAACTATTTCCAAACCATGCAAATATGGTCAGAACCCAGTCCTGCCAATACACTGCATGTTTTAACAAGTTGGCACTAATATTTTCCTCCTGAGGAAACACTGCACTTTGCCCAGCATTTCTGAAGCTACAAAAAACATCCTGCATTAGCTTTAAAAAGGGGATGATAATATGACATTCTCACAATACAGTCAATAAGGCAAGCAAGATAACCTATGCTGCCAGCATGCAAAAAACTCCTTATCAGCGTCTTGTAGAAAAATGTTAGCTGACCTTCCCTCTTTCAAGAACACATCAAGTTTCCAGTGTGGCCTAGTGAAATTACTCAAAAGCTATTCCCTGCTCTGCCCCCCTCCCCTGTACTGAGCAGGCTGCATACTGTGCAATACTAAAGCAACAGGCATTACTTAGAATTCATATGTCAAGAATCACTACCTATGCCTGCAATTTCCTCACTACACAAATAGGCATCAAGCCTCAGAGAGAAGATACAAACTCTGTATCTGGTGGGAGCATCAGTCAAGTCAGCCTGCACAGCCCAAGAGAATAATTCTGCATTGGGCTGAAGGTTCAAAGTAGCCACAGTTAATGTGGGCAAACAGCATGGATGCGAGAATAGAAATTTGGTTATACAGCATCAAATAGGATTTTTTTTTTAATTTATTTTTAAAAAGAGAAGCAAAGTCCTGCCCTTACTGTACTATATGACTGTCTCTTAAAGAATTATCTCAGCTACACTCAGTAACTTAAGAAAAAGTTCGAAAACTCTGGAGCACAGATACGGCAAAGCAGCTGCTTGGACACGGTGACTGAAGGTACAGCAATCATTAGCACAGAGAAAACACGAGACTGGGTTGGCTAAGATCCCCCTCATCGACTGCAATGAAGCCAACTCAGCACCGTTGTATTTTGTTGTGTCTTCTCTGCTATCACACGTATCACACGCCCTAAAGAGGTACAAGCTAAACCCGGATAACATGAGTACTCTACTAAGAAACTTTCTAAATCATCCTGTATCAGAAAGTATGCAGAATTTTGTAATCTAACTAGAACTATCCGATTAGTTCATTCGTTTCTTTAATCCCACATACAGACTTCCTTTCCATTACAACCGAGTCAGATATCCGATACCTTTCCCCACCTCAGTGCACACACTTCAGAAACACCGAGTATACAATTCACTACACAAGTAACATTATTATGAACCCAAGAGGCAACCGCGTTAAAAATAAACAAATAATTACAAGCTTTATTTAAAAAAAAAAAAAAAAAGCAAACTGTGAACGCCACTCCAGACCAGAGTGCCCGCTTGAAGCTACCCCAATCCAGACCCCACCTGAGAGGTTCACGTAGTTTTCGCTTACTAGGAAAACTTCGAATAAGAAGCCGTTACCGGTGCCGGTGCGACTGAACTCACATTCACGACGCAGACCCACAGCTAAATTCCCCGCGGGGGTCTCCCACCCAGCCGCGACCCCGGCGCGGCTGCACATGCCGAGGGAGGCCCAGGGAGGCTGCCAAGCAGCTCGGTGCCCACGCACCTGTGAGGGTCCCGGGGCTTCTGGCCGCCGCGGCTGCGCGGAGACAGGCGCAGGCCGGCAGCCAGGCACCAGGCAATCGTGGGACGGGGACAGGCCGCGCCGGCCGCCTCGCCTCCGCCCACCCCTACCTCTTGCTTCTCTCGCCGTTACCCAGCGCCGCAGGCGAGGCCGGAGAAAGAAGGGGAGCAGTAGCGCCTTGCTCGGCACCCGCTTCGTTGACCATGGCAGACCGCGAGTAGTCCCAAGCGGGCTCGCTTCGCTCCACCACCGACGCCCGGCAGCGGCGGCAAGCACAGGCCGATGGGAATGTGAGCCGCGGGAGCGGCGGCGGCGGCGCCCGGCCTACACGCATGCTCGCTGCTCCGCGGTCATGCGCCGCCCGCCGCCGCGGCCCTGGGCAGCGGTAGTTCTGGAGAGCCGCAGCTGCTACCGGGGAGTAGGAAGGAATAAGCTAAAGTAATAACAATAAGCCCTCCCGCACGGTTTGGGGGAAGCGGCGGCTGTCACCGTAACGGGAGGCGGTGCGCCGGGACCCCTTGCTGCCGGCCCCGGCTGACGAGTGGAGCCAAAAACCGGGCGCGGAGGCAGCGCCCGCCGAAGGCTTACAAAGTCATGTAGCCCGTGGCATACAGACTGCACGGCCAGTCCACTCTGCGGAGCTTCCTGCGCAGACCCTGCGGGTGTCCTGGGCTGTTGGGAGGTGCTGCTGTTTGCAGCGCTGGGGTCCAACGCCACCAGCACAGCCATAGGCACTCGGAATGTAGAGCTCCAAAGAGGGGAAAAACAGATACCGGCAAGAATTTGCGAAGCTTCGATTTGGTGACCGATGGTTTAAAGCCAAGTATATTAAGTAAAGCAAACTGGAAAAGCAGTATAACCTGGCTTGCAGTGGCAGCAACTGTTTTAGACGCAATGGGTGTATAAAAGCCGGCAATATTTGAAAAGAGGCAAGATCTCTATGAGGGAAAAGCCTTTAAAACAGTGGGCTACAATAGTGGGAAAAAAGATTTTAAGGTCACAAGCCAGGCTTTAGACTGGAAGTTAGAAAACAGGAGTCATTTATGCCCAAAATTTGAGAAAAAAACTTCTGCTGGCAGAGCTCATAAAAAGGCACTGCCTTACCCCTTAGTAACAGCAATGCTAGTTTATCTCCTAATTTCTTCCTTAAAAGTGCAGCAATCCATGCCCCTGTGCGCTGGGGTCCCCTGTAGTCTCTACAACTGTGCTGCCACTACCATGCTCAGAAAATCTCTTCTCATAGGGTCGCACTGTGCTACCGCCACCATGTGTACAAGTTCGGGAATAACTGAGTCAACTCAGATACCTATCTTCCTACCTCCAAAAGGGCAGCCTTCCAAAATCTCTTGGGAAGTACCAACATCTTAGGTGACATCAAAATTATCCAGAGACAAGTGTTCCAGGTTAAAAAAAAAAAATACACCAAACATATATTCATAAATCACAAAAGAGAGAGACAAAAGGCTCCAGTAATTTTGATAATGAAGCAAGTAAATAAAACCCACACCCCAGAAACAGTTTGCTTTTGCAGCGTTAATACAGACTTACTCTTCTTAATGACTTGGAGGAAAAAGTAGACCTGTGCCAAAAGACTTCCAAGTAGTATGTTGGAGTATATAAAATTTGTAGAAATAAAAACTTTGAGTATCTACAGCATTTGAGAATAAAAAGAATCTGAAAAGGAGAAAGTAGTATGAACAGATTCAAAGAATGCTTTTTAGGGCTAGGCAGACTGGAGGTTTCAAGAAGGGTAAGAAGAGACAGTAACACACCAATGTTCTCAATGAATTCTGATCAGTCTGTTCTGATCATTTTGGCGAGCATAATAACAACTGGATCAGAAAAAAAAAAAAAAAGGAAAAAAAAAACCAACGAAAGGAGTGGAAGAATTATATCACAAGAGTTACATAATCAGGTTGAAAATACATTTATCAGTACATTTGTTCCTTCATCTCACAAACAGCAGGCAGTTTTAGCTCTTACAGCTCTTCAGCACTTAAAGCTCTTATGTTGACATGCCAATGGTCGTAGGGTGTAATTCAGCAGCCAGAGATTTTGCTGTCTAAGCCCTATTTTCCCTTGAAATGCTCTCAGCACTGAGGGTTGGAAAGAGCAACAGATCTGGTTATTAACTGTGCATCAGAGATGCTCAACAGCTGTTCTCACAGGCTATGAACTAAAGCAATCCAATCTGCTTACAGACAAAAAGAGTTTTGGTATCAGTGTTCAATGTTGCATTGTGGTGCTTCTTACAGGGCAGAAGTGCCATGGGCACAAAACTGCAGCTTTGCACCATTATAGTGATATCTTTAACTACAGATATCTCTGTAAGATTTTATGAAGGTAAATGCAGTCAACATTTTTCAGAATTTAAGAATAGATAAAATTATACAGTGATAACATTTTGCATTACACCAACGCTACATATTCAACTGTACTTGCTAAAGCAACGTTAACAGTGATGATACTGCATCTAACAAATACCATACTATTCCAATTTAAGCTCTGCTCCTCTCCTTATGCCCCTTCATGGATGTTTTCTGCTCTCCTGATGACACCTCAGTGGTGGCAGCCTATAAGCATCTGCCAGATTACCTTCAGGAGCCTGAAGGGATAGAGGAGGAAGTCCAGTTGTTGCTTGCAGGCCATGCAGGTGAGACAAGGGGCAGCCCTCCAGCTGCTGCTTTACACACACTTGTTTCACCATGGTATTTAAGAAGATCCCAAGGCAGTCATCTATGTAAAAATACAACCGTCTGGCCAAAATGAAATATAAAAAACAAACCAAACCAAATCAGCACTTCCTAACAGTGGTGATTTATAAAATCCCTCAATGTGTGCGAAGAGGGGAAATCCACATTAAATGTCTCACATCTGTACAGATCAGTCTGTTCTGAACCATAAATGAGACAGAAAATTAAAAATACCCCCTGGTAACATTAGACTATGAAGCACATTTGATATTGAAGTCAGTAACAGAGAAGGTGGCAGCCCAAACAAGGAGCAAGCATAAACGTGGACAGATTCCCCAGCTGTGCATTAACATACTTCTGTTATCATGCTGGAAACCATATGCAAGATGCACACAATTTAAAACCTTGCTAAAGCATTTTGAGATTAAACCCAAGCCCCTATTGTTTGCAGCTGTTGCCGTCGCCTGCAGAAGCGGTTCACGGAGGCTGAAAAAGCTCTTTGAAAGTGCGAGAGAAATGGGCAGGGGAGCAGCACTGATGGAATCAGTCGCCTCATGGCCGGCAGTGCCCGGGGGCGGGGATGGAAGCAGCGTGGACAGGATGAGGCAAGGCAGAGAGGAGGGAGAAGGCAGGTAGCAGCCACTTTACCAGCATGTGGAGGCATCAAGGTGGCATTGAGGAAAGAGGAGGAGGAGGAAGCACAGGTGCAGAAAAGTAAATATGGTGATGAGGGGGTGGGAGTGGCTGGAAGAGGGGTGGAGGGGAAGAAAGTAAGTCTTAGGGTCCCATTGGGGTGGGCTGGAGGGCCCGGGAGGGGGTACATGGCCGCGGGGAGAAGGTGGGACAGCGATGGGCGGCTGTGGGAGAAAGCGGGTCCCGCAACAGCTGCCGGACGCCATCGAGCGGCGATGGCGGCGGGAGAGCTCCTCGGCCAATCGGAAGGAACCACGCTCCCCGGAACCGGGGAGCTGAAGCGGCTGGAAGGGGCCCTCGCCGTGCCTGCCCTGCCCTTGCCGGGGGCTGCGGGACGCAAGACACTGCTGTGCCGCGGAGCAGCGCTGCCGGTTCCCCACGTCCTTCGTGTGCTGTAATCACACAGAATGATAGGGGTTGGAGGGGATCTCTGAACATCATCGAGTCCAACCCCCTGCCAGAGCAGGATCACCTAAACCACATCACAAGGGGTTAGGTGAACCGCGGGGCCGCCGCTCACCGCTGTTTTACCTCAGGGGTAAAATCCCTTGTGCCTGACATCTGCCCCTCAGGTGGTGACGCTGCTTAATCACTGGAGGCTTGCCGCGTTTGTACGTCCCCCACTTTAGCTAATGCTTAGTTACACAGACACAGATTGCCACACGCCCTTGCCGCCTGCCGGGGAGGTAGCCCCGTGCGGGTCAGGCCAGTAGAGGCCGTCTGGGCGTGAGGTCTGGGTCAGGCCTCACCAGTGCTGAGTACCGGGGGATGATCACCTCCCTGCTCCTGCTGGCCACAGTGTTTCTAATCCAATCCAGGATGTCATTGGCTTTCTTGGCCACCTGGGCACACTGCTGGCTCATGTTCAGTCAACTATGAGTTAATACATCCAGGTGCCTCTCTAAGTCACAGCTTTTCAACCACACCTCCCCAAGACTGTACCTTATCATGGGGTTGTTGTTGCAATCCAGGTGGAGGACAGTGTGTGCTAGTTTGAGGCTAA
>WBNM01012625.1:0-15241 GCA_013399055.1 Ramphastos sulfuratus | reverse complement strand
TTACCACCTGGAATCCTGATGACGGGGTATAACTCAGCTTTAACTAAAGTGCCAGTCTCTGTCAGTCATATCTATGTGGTCCTACAAACTCTCAGTGAAAAAAGAAAGTTACTGACCTATTCAAATCAAAAGGAGTTTCTGACCAAAAATTCAAGATATACATAAGTTTGAAAAGTCTTGCAATAACCAAAGCAGTGGGGAAATGGGCATATAAGCGTAGTGCAGTGTAATACTGTATAAATCCGATCTATTGTTTTCTGTATAGGTCTGCATCAAACTTGGACTTACTTCCTCTATCACATCCCAAATGATATCATGTTGATTTAACATATGCCTTCTTAAATGTGGATTTTTGAAATTTCTTTACCTGAAAGTGTGACAGTCCAAACCACTGTATTTATCCTGTTGTCCTGAAGATTTTTACTTTATTTTGTTAAAGACCAAGTTCCAAACCTAGTTCCAACTTTAAGACATTCCAGAAAAAAAATTACATCCCTCCCAACTATTAGGAATTGGTCATTGGAAAAAAAAAATGGTCTCCATATTATTTGTTATTCTTTCCCATATTATTTATTATTCTTTCTCTAGATATTTCAGATTAAAACCATATCACTAAAAGGCTATTGGTTACTTGTAATGTTCTTTGTTGTGATGGAGTTGTCTTTATGTATTAGTTTAATATTTCTTTTAAAAAATTTTAATGTATTCTCATATATCCTTATATTTTAAAGGTCTCTACCAGGTTGGGAGAGACCTCCAAGATCATCCAGTCCAATCTATCATCCAGACCTATCCAATCAACTAGACCATGGCAGTAAGAGCCTCATCCAGTCTTTTCTTGAATACCTCCTTGGTCAGCCCATTCTGGTGGTAAATTACTCTCTCTGTGATGAACTTCCTCCTAATATCCAGCCTATACCTCCCCTGGCACAACTTGAGACTGTGTCCCCTTGTTCTGTTGCTGGTTGCCTGGGAGAAGAGACCAACCTCCATCTGGCTACAACCTCCTTTCAGGTAGGTGTAGACAGAAATGAGGTCACCCCTGAGCCTCCTCTTGATAGCTTGTGATACATTTTGAAATGTATACAGTCCAAGAAGCCCCAAAGTGGAGTATTAAATAGTACAGATTAAAGTAATTTATCCTTTTCTGCTGCTACAGATGCCAAAATCATACAACATTCAGTTTTCCCTGTACGCAGATATTTTTTTACCATTGTTCCATCTCATATGTATTTGTTGTATACCTATCCTTGAGAGAGACAAGCAAGACAGACGCATTCCCTTAACCCATTCTGAAGTGACAAACCCTCTGTAGTTTCAACTTAGTGTCATCTTTCCTGAAGACGCTGTCATCATCTGTTGCCATATGGTAGCTAATAGGGATCTTGTTTCTGACTGAAGGTATCTGGAATGTGATTTTATGGGGAGAAAATACAAAGGAAAAATTGTGTCCTTACCTAGTATTTTTGGGAAGATTTCAAGGTTAAGAAAGTTTTTCTCAACTCTGAGCACACCTAAGTACAAGTGATCCTTTAACAACATATGATCAAGTTTATACACTTGTTTATATACTGTGCAGATACACCTACCACATGAATAGCAATATGGCACTTCGATATTCTGATTTTTTTTTTCCTAGGCAGCTGTCATCCATAATGCTGTCTTACCAGTGCTGAGTGCATTTTTCTTCCTTACAACAAAATAGGAAAAAAAAATTTTTTCTGCTCCAGATCTGCAGGAGTTTTCCAATATTTATCTTTAACAATGTTTAATGCATAATATCTATGAAAATACTAAGATGATGACAATATTTCTATTGATTACAATAGAAAAAATAATCTATTTTCAGTACTACTGAGTGACAAATTTAAAACTACACCACAGCTGCCTGGGATGAAATATCTGCAATGCTTCAGGCTATTCAGGTTTACTCCATGAGAAATTCAGCCACTCTGTGTGATGGATGATAATTCATATTATTTTTCCCAAGTGTGGAGCAGATTGTAATTTAGTTAGAACAAGATTCTTGCATTGAAGAGCTGCTTCTGCTTCAGGAAGCGAATCACAGTTGTGCATCTTTGGTTTTTGTTTAGAGAACATGTTAGACAAGAACACACTACGGAGAGAAAACAAACAAACAAACCAACCCTAACACATTTTCTCAGGCTATTGGTGTTAGCTTTATAATAATCTCACGTCACTGAAACATGCTGTGCAGCTGTCTTAAATGCTATGGATGATACGAAAACCAGGAAGATCATTAAAAAATAATTTCTCTATAACATCAATATATCTTTCCAGGACAGATGGAAGAGCTCAGTACTTAAGCAAATGTGGCTGTAAAACTTCCTCATTTGCACTGCTTAAGTTGCTACAGTTTGAATGAACACCAGTTCATGTTTCTTTGCAGCTACCTGCATAGAAATGGTCTTAAAATCTCTTTCAGGGAATAGTCAAATTAAGAAAATTTTGTATATCTCCCAAAATCATCTTTGTTCAACAGACTGGTTCAGAAAGACCTATTCTGTGGGTGAAACCAATATGTTAACAATGGAAAACAAATAGGAAATATATATATACATATAATATACACATGCAGAGCAATTGTTCTATTCACAAAAAAAAAAAAACCAAAAAAACCAAAAACCCCAAAAAACCAGAATAGATATTTATGATAACATTAATACAATAAAGAGGGAATAAAATAGATAATTTTAAATTATAATGACTTTAACTGGAGGTGCTGTTATAGATTTCACGTTTTAAGTCAAACCAGAGGAAAGAATTTAGAAATCATAGGAAAATAATGATTGTTACTTTCTTAAAAGGCAAGACAGCACAAGTCATCTAAAATACAAATAATACAAAAACTTCATGCCCAAGCAGTATTGGGAGGCTGGGGGGAAGTGATGGGAGTGTAGGAATGATTTTTTTTTTAGTCCATTTTTCAAAGAATCATCACTTTGTTAATTTTTTTACTTATAATCACTTCTTGGCAATTAATTTGCTGAAATATCCTTGAAAGAACGTAGCTTTTAACAGATTGACAATTCATTTGTAGCAATGACATAAGAACAGACCATAATATGCCACAATACTTAAGTACAAGATGTTGTAAGCCTGTGTTCTACACAGTGCCACGGATAGACAGGTGGCCACTTTAGTCAGTCTTGACAATCATTCCTGGATTAGTATTTCANTTAGTATTTCACATAACTCTGAAATCTTTATCAAAACTGATAGTATGGGTTTTATGTGTAAGTTTCTGGTGATGCCAGTGTCTCACACCCTGAGTATTTAAATTGGCTGATGGTGTTCACAGAGGGATGGAGATTATTGATATTATTCTGATTGGCCTTTTGAATTGGTTGTGGGAAGATCTTCACAAGGATGCTTATAAGAAATTTAGTAATTCAGGAAAATCAGAAAATTGGAAAAGATTTGCTATAAAACAGCTTTGCCCCACTTACAAATAAAGGCAGCCCAGAGCCCTAGGAAGCATCTGTGCTACTCCCGGTGATGGAGTAGGAATTTGGAGATGGTCTCTTGGCTCCTTTGCGACAGTGTCTTGAACTGCAAATTGTAATCCAGCAGTGGATCAATGCGGCACAGGATCCAATGTGCATAAACCCGCGAGAGTCCAAATTACTGTAGACACAGCTTCTACAGGCAAAGATCGTGGGGCAGCACAAGACAAAGCCAGGCTTCTCGGCAGTGTCCACATGAACAGCATCAANGACTTGGGTGTACCCTGCCACATCTTCTAGTCTTCTCTCAGTGATAAGCTGTATTTCCTGTATCCTTGAGCCCTGACCAGAATTACATCTACTCTACCTTAGCAACAGATTCCTGACAATGTTTTATGCACGGACCAGTAAGTGCAAATGCTGGGATGACAGTTGAGCAATGTGTCTACATCTCCTGATGTAGTCAGAATTTTATCAAATTTTACTTCAATATTTTCCAACTAAATGCCAAAAATTAGCACTGTACTACCTAGTGGCCAGTTGATTTACTGTGTGATTCCTCCCCACAGTTTGCTCAGAATAAAATATCTTCTGAATTTTCCAGTAGTGTTGTGGTATTTTGAAATTCTCTGGCTGTGACTTGAAATTGTCCTTCCAGGGAAACAAATTCAGCAGTCTTCACACTAAATTACATGCTATCTAGGATGGGTGAAAGCCATTTAATCTAGCTGAACTCCTCCTTCTCTTCCACTCTCCAGGAATGTAATCCTACATTAAGTACTTAAAATAACAATCTAAATCAGCACTCTGGTGTCTTTACCATCCCAGTAAGGAGATGCCCAGGATAGATAAATATAGTCAGACTGGATTTCTGCAGTCAAACCATTATTACGACTGAAAAAAAAAGCATGATTCTTTCCTTGAAATTTATCATCTGGGTTTCCCTTAATCTCCGCTTCCTGTTCTATGTTGACTCAAGATCACCATAGTGGGCCACAGTGAAAATCTAGCTGCTGTTATGCTGAAAGGCTGACATAATATTGTGTATATACTTTATGTTCACTAGTAGAATGCATTATGACTATTTAGTAAATTTCCAGCAGAGCTTAGTAAATGCTAGAATCTTTGCTATATATTCACAGGCATAGAGAAATTGTGTGTACTGGGAGGCAACTACGTGTTTTAATAAACGATCTTAAAAAAGTTGAAAGTTGCTGTAGTGCCTAAAACAAAATCTTGCTAACAAGTGAAGCAATGTTGTAAGCTTAAGTGTATTCTTTCCAACATGGTGATAACATTCGACCATTACTTTTATAATGGCAGAGGAGCTGAGCAATCTGTGGATAACTTTGAGACATTTTACACAGTCTGCAGGCTGCAGGTTGCAGAACATACTGTAATCACAGTTTATTGAAAAAATGGCATGTTGTTTTTCTGAAGCATTTTGCTTCATGGGTGGCAGATCACATTGCAGCATACCAGTTATGACACTTCATCATCTTGCATTGTGATATGTCAGCATATGGTAGAAAGACACATTTCATCACATGAATGGTTATATGTATCCTGAACCGCAACATGAAAGAAAGCTTACTGGCAGATCACTTACCCATTAAGTGCTAGTATCTGATCTGTAATCAAACAGGAAGAGAAGAACAGACAGTACCATGGTTCATCAAGTAGTATAATTATTTCTGAGTTGCTAGGCACACTTTTGGAATCAATGAAGTATTTCTCTTTTTTTTTTCCTCGACTTTCATGACTATGTGTATCAAAAATGACAGCTGATGACACAATTATTTACTTTTATCTTGTTATATTAGTCTAATTAGTAGTATTGTTCATAATAGTCAGGCATAGCATGGAGCAGTGACACTTCTGCCATTAAGCAATACTAATGTAGGAGAAAAAATATTCTTTTTAAAGGTGGCTGAAAGTAGTTGCTTAAATTTACATATGCACATTTCTGTTAAGGGAATCTTTTGCAATGTATGTGTCAAATACTCCAAACAGCTTCACTGTTTCATGACTGATGCATTTCTTGACATTAANTCTAAACTTCCAGCCGGCTGAGTTTTAGCCTGGGTCATTTTACAAAGTGTGGGGGGCGGGTAAGTCCCAAACCCACATCACCCATTTATATTTATTTCTATATGTTCATATCGAAATAGACATAGGTATATACTTGCATGTGTGTATATATATGTATATATAGTATTTCATAATATAAATCAGATATACAACATTAACTTGGCTTTTTGGGTTTGGATTTGTTATTTTCACTGCTAAAAGAAGACTAGTTTTTTCCATTTAGTAATTTTCCCGTAGGTGATCCAGTTTAAGTCAACCTAATTGCTTGAGAGAGAAAGCAGCCACAAAACCCTGGCAAGAATAAGGGCATCGATGTAATGCAGTCACAAGTGAGTATCCAATTCATACTGTTTTTTAGAAGCCCTACTATTTGCTTGTATTACTAAGGCACATTGATTTTGAAGGAACTTCTTAGTGATCACAAGTATCTCTCTTCAGAGTAAGCAGATGCAAAAGACAATAGGATGAAAGGAAAAAAAAAGAAACAAATCCAAATTAAAATAAAATTTAAAAAAATAAAAATAAAGGAAAGGAAAGAAAATGAAAGAAAGAATACTAGTAGTCTCCTTTTACAAACCTGTACCTGCACAGGAATGCATCCTGGTATCTGGCGAGACAACTGACAATGTCACCTGTTTTAAAGTAAAAAGCAAGAAAATAAATCCAATTTGTGAAGATCACTTGGATTTTTATTAGATTGCAGACTAAGAGGTCTAGATTTTCTAAAGCTTTAGGGAAAAAATAGCAGTTTATTTCCCCTCAATTCAATCATTTTTGTCTCTAGAGCAGCCAGCTGCATGAAGTAAAGAAGCAAGTGTGAATGGTAGAGGTCCAAAGAACCATTGTCTACCCTATGTGCTAGCAATTCAATAACTGAGAAGGGAACAGGAAGGGAAAATAGCAAATGAAGAAGAACTGTCTAAGAAAATATCCCTTTGATACAAATTATTACTCTTTGGAGTCTCAAATTGCAGTGTCAACACCTTTTACAGACTATTTTTTTCCAATCTGAGCTGTGCCCATGGACATACTTAAGGCTGTTGCCATTCCTATTTTGCTACAGAATACACTTCTGAGCAAGGAATAAGATTCAAGGACTCAACTGCATCTATGATCCTAGAAATTTTGTGGAGGACGAGTCATTGCAGTCATTGGAGCGCAATATTGGTAGGGAAGATGGCTTTCAGTCACTTTCTGACTCTTTTAAAAATATGTCACATACTTAATCATTTCACCATTCTAAAAATTTCTGTAGAGAAAACAAAATTTTCTTGTTTTTCCTAACACATATACTTCCATGGAATGGAAAGAACACATCCTTTTAACTATAGATGTGTTTCGTTTTTTATTTAAAACTGAAACTTTTTTTTTTTTAACCTAAACTCCTCAACTTCACATTGAATATTTTCTTCATTTCATATTTTCTGCTTCTGTGAAGTGCGGTAAACACCTGCAATGTTCTTCCCTTAAGCTTAGCCATGAGTAATGACAATGAGAATCAGACTTAGTGCTCCTAAGAAACAGCTGTGGAATATACGAACCCATTCTGTTGTATTCAGAACATTTCCCTATTTCCACGGGAGGAAATTTGTGTTTATGATTATAAAATGCCGTGAGTTAAAAACTGCAGAATAATATAAATTCAGGGGGTTGTTTCAGATTCTGTTTGCATGGCTAAAATATTTATAGGAATATAAATTTCAAAAATAATTACAAAGTCAAAGCAACAACAAAACAAAACCCATTGTGGTTGGTCAGAAAGTTCTTTATTCTGTGGCAAAAATATTATTTTCAAAGTAACTTCTCACATGTTAGAGTAAGGCATGAATATATTTGAAATCAAAAGGTGTGTCTTCTAGCATACTAACAAACCTGTGAAAACACATCTGAAATGTCCCTGTTTAAGCTGGTTCACGTGCTGAAAACAGATTATATGTGTTAGTACAGCACTGTGCTCTGACTGTCAGGGACAAATTAATAGTTTTTTCAGTGTTTTATTTTGTGTTGTACGGATACTGGTTTGTCCTATTTTCAACAGAGTCTTAAGTCCATCATAGTCTTAAATTCTTTTGAACTGTATAACTGCCTCGGTCTGAAAGACAAGGACTGAAAATGTCTCCATCCAGAGAAGAGAGATCTGTTCTTATACATTCCTGTGTTGCAGAATTAAGGTACAAGCAGGGCCAAATATCAAAAGTGACATTATTTATTAAAGGTTAAAGTGAACAGAAAAGAGAAAGAGAGAGGAGGAGAGAGAAACAAATAGAGAAAGAGACGAGAAGAGCAGGAAAGGAACTATATTACCACATCCTACAACTCTCTCCCAGATGTTTTCTTTGGCTGGAGGAGATCTGAGGAAGCGTGATGCTGCTTTGGTTTGGAGGAGGTTCTTCGGGTTCATTCTTGTCAGCTTGTGCCATCCTCCCTTGGAGGAGGGGAGGAAGAGACCATCAGTGATATTTCTCCCTTCTCTGAGGAGCCTCCAGAGTGTAGTGTTTCTCTTCTCCAGAAGTACTTTTCTTCTTGCAGCAGGCAAAACTTAGGGCGCAGCATGGGTGGTGGTGGTGGTGGTGGTGGAGGGTTTCTGTGCTGCTGTTTTCAGGCTGGATGCTCTCACACACTCCCTCGCTCACTAACTTACTAAAACTGATACAGGCTCAGTGTCTTTATTCAATTTTTTCCTCAGCTCCCCCTACCCCACACCCTAGTCATATTAATGTATAGGTGACTGACACATGTGCTGTCAGTAGACAGAGCTGACCCATAAGGCAGGTCATTTACTACAATTGTTGCACATTCCAGGAGTCCATGTGCCTGCAGGGATCCAGCACCAGCAGTGGGCTTTCACCTCTGGGACCTTCACCTCTCACTTCTCCAATGTACATCCCTGGGCATTCAGGCAAACCACCCAGGATGTGCTGCACCACACCTCCTGAGCAGTCGTTTGCGGCGAATTGGTTAGCTGAGAAGGGTTACATAGACGTGGTGAAGCTAGCGGAACAGGACCTTGACAAACATCGGACTCAGTTGCTCTGAAGTGCTGATACAGTGTCCTTGGATGCAGCTGTGGTACGATAACAAGATGTTTGCGGTTAGCTAGCTATGAGAAAAACAAGGATGTGTAAGAAACAGATTCAGGGACTAGAGGAGTGGCTGACCTGTAAAATAATCACCAATGTAGTGCTTGTATTACAGAATATGCATCACCTTATTATATAGAGTATATAAGCATGTAACCTGTCTAATAAAGTTTGAAGCTTGTAAAACACTCATATTGAGCGTCCAAGTCTTCCCTTGCTGCGACAGTCATTGTCTCAAGGGAGCAAAGATGATTTTATATTTGTTGACTTGCATGTAGAAGAGAGACAAGATTTAGTCTGTCCACTTCCAGGCGCTTTTTTATCTTCAAATCTGTTGATTTTCCAAAAAATATCCTGAACTCAGAACAGGGGCCATCATGCAAATTAGTGCTTTGTCCTAGTCTACATAAGTTTCCAGCCTAATTTAGACAGGCTAGAGACCCATGGATAAATAGGTCAAAACTCAAACAAACATCAAAGTGTCTCAGGACTAGTTACATATTTAACTCTCTAATACAAAAGTCTGAATAGGCATAGTTCAAACCCCATCCAACCATTATTTATTTGCTGTCTGGAATGCTACTGATTCTTGACGATCAAGAACTTTTTCATCATTTTGATTGTAAGAACATCTGCTTTGAACTATTTCATGTTAAAAAGCAAAGCGAAAATGGGGAAAAAAATACATACTTATTTTATGGAAGACTACAGTAATGTGATTCTGTCCTAAAAACATTATAATAAAAAAATTCTTCAGTATGAAAAGAAGATTACTAAGGCTATTATATCTAGAAAATGCAGGAGAATCAGAAGGTTAATATGTGCACAATTTATTAAATTATCCCTCTGATTACATAAAAAAATGCTAAGATTAATTAAACTGATGGTAGAAACAGGGAAAAAACAGCTCTAAGCTATTCCCTGTAATTGAAACCAGTTTTGCATTTAGACACAATGTTGTAAAGTGACATCATCAGCCACTGGAAAACAGGGTCAAAGGGCAGTATACATCATTTACAAGTATGGCACGCTCAGCAAAATTTCCCAGGGTAGCATTGTATTTCAGTCTTCTTGAGCTTATTTCATGGAATTTTGGGTTGATTATTTAGCTTTTTTTATAGGTCTTAAAGAGGTTATCAAAGAAACATGAAAAAGGTGGTTTTGTGTTAAAGAGAAAAGGCGTGGTTTTGCACCGTACTTTATTTTAATTATTTCCGATTTTTAAGAGATTTATTTAACATTCATAAGAAAAACTATAACATGTTTTGATGCTGAAAATCTTAATAAACAGATACTTTATTTCTAATAGAAAATATTTAGTTTCACGAGATTATTTTTTCTGAACAAATACATGGATGAATACTTGTAAATAATAGATATTTCAATGCTCAAGGAAGGACTTAGTGAATATGGTTAAAAGTGGGTGCCTTTAAGCTATTGAGGTTAAACAAGTGTTCTCAAACCAAGTATTTAGTCCATTAAATTCAATCTCTTATAAATCTTTCATAAAGCATTTCTATTGCCTGTGCAGTTGAAATGTTATCACATCAGTTGGTAAAATACTGTGATATTACAGTTTCCAGGTAAACGAATAATGAGAAAAAGATATACGTTCAAAATAACATAATAATTTTCATCAGTGACTGCTGAACAATATCACCAATGGAGAGAATATTTCTTATACACTTAATTTTTACTAATTGTTAAGTTGTTCTGTCTAGGGATTATCAACAGATTTAGAATCTTTGAGTGAGAGGAGCCTTTGGAATCTACAATCAGATAGCGAAGACTCTGTTGCAAATGCAGATTTCATTTGACTGACAATGACTTTGAAAACACATGCATTAACATTTTGCAGATTTTCTACCCACATTTACATGGTCAGGTTTAAGTTGTAAGATAATTTAGAAATTTAGAAAATAGTAAGGCATTTTATTTTCAGAAAAAATAAAAATATTCTGAAAGTTAAGAAAGAAAACTATTCTCTTTTACCATCTCAACATTTCTAAATATATCACTTAGTAATAAATTTTCATTTAGTCAAACACCTTAATTGTACTTTGGATCTCTTTTATCATCTGAAAGAAATGAAACATATTAAGCAAAATGGTATATATACATTTTTATGCTTATTGTAGTTGCCTGATACTAACATTTTTTAACTTCAGAAGATGCAAGTCATGACAGAAAACATTAATTATTCATTAACAGTGCCCTACTGATGAGAAGCTAGCAGAAACATTTTAAGCAAGCAGAAACATACCTTAAATATAAAACTTCAAAAAAGAAATCATGTTTCTAGGTGCTCCAGAGATTACAGTTTTATTTCATTATAACATGAGGCAAACTGAGACGCTATTTCTTAACTAATAATGCCTACATTTTTCATTATTGATGAGTGACAGAAGACAGAAATCAAGCCTCAGTTTGGAGAATTGCAGACTACTTTCTTTCTCCTACTTAGTCCTAAGACAGTTCTAACTTATATCCATGCAGAACTTATTATTTCCAATAACTATGACCTGAATTAACATTTTGCAAAAACATACGCCAGAATCACCTGACCTACTGATTGGTGAAAAATGTGGAATTTACAAACCATTAAGACATTATTTAATGCCATGCCCTGCAATTAAGAAGTCAAGCAATAATAAAATCCAATTAACTGTATGTCCGCATTTAGAATTTTTGTCTCATACTTGGAAAAAAAGGAATATAAAGTAAAAAATAACAGTGTAGCAGGGCTGAGCTTGGGAAAACTTTGATGAATGAAAAAACCTAAAGAACAGAATGAAACCTGAATGAGCAGTTCGCACTCTCAGGCATATAATTTCTTATCTTTTTTAACAATTTTAAATAAGATGTTAATAAATTTCCTGATAGATTTAATACTCAGTGACAATTATGAGGCATAAAATGGAAAAAAAAAAAAGAAAAAAAAAGAAAAAATACTCCAATGCATTAAATGTCTCCTTTTTTGGGGAAAAAAATATCTTTATTGCCCAGTCAACCACAGTGGGTTTTTTTTTTTTCCCTCCTTGAAGGGAAAGATTGCTGTTTAGAAAAAGATTTAAACTTTATCCTCCACATATTAAGCAGAATTAATGATCTATTTGCTTAGATGCCATATATCACTTCTAGTTTATCCATCCACTGGGTAAAGGATAGGCACTACTTGGTCATGATGATGGATTTGAATGCAGGCTGGGACATCAATCAGTGCTGGCAACTGATTAGTTGTTTGTGTCTTTGACAAGCTCTTCCATCTCACTGAATGAAAGCTTGCTGATTGCTCTCACTTCTCTTCACATTCATTGCTCTCCACTGCCACTATATTATATGGTTAATGCTGATGGTGAAAATCCTCCTTGACAGCTAACAGTGAATTTCTCCCATTCTCTTATTATTACATACACACTATTCCGTGTTCTGTTAGAGACTAGAGTTTCTAAGTGAGGTCATCACCCCATTAGGTATATAGAGAGCTGGCGCTGTAAGATTGGGATCCACTGATGAGAAAGATTTTGTGTATGAGGAAAGTAAAAGCAAATTGTGTAATGGCATGATGTGTGTCTGATTGCTCTCAAATTAAGACCTGGTTCTTAGAGAAGAACAGGTCATGAGTAAGAAGGGAAAATTCCTAAGAATCGGGCAGCTGGACAGTTATGCAGCAGGGTAGCTGCATGAGATAAGAAAGGCACGGTGGCAAATACAGGTTTCTCTTGTGGCCAAAGATGAAATTCAGAAACCTTTACTAAGATTTTCAAAGCTGTTCAGGAGACTTAGTTGATCCCTATACTTACAGTATGTAAGAAGTCTCAATCATTGACAGTCTCAATCATTGACAGTAATAGGATAGATTTAGAAAATAACATCAGCATCACTGTATTATGATTATCTTTGCTTTTCTGCAACAGATGGAGAGAATATATTAGCTGAAGTATTTGAGGAAGTACAGAAAATATGAATATTGACTTCCTTGACATCCAACATTGTCTGGCATATGTTCGACATGTGTGATTAAGTGTCAGGAGGACTGGAACACCAGTAATGAAGATCAGTGATGCTTTAATTAATTTTAAAGTGCATATTGAAGACAGTACAACACTAACATTCTCTAAAGAGTCTTTTACTGCTTGTAATAAGAAGTAAAAACTGTATATTTGTACACAGGTGGTAACAAATGTTTGGAGAAAGCTCTATAGGGAAATTCTGATACTANATATGAAAAAATTGATTATAGTAACTTAAATATTATAGGAAATAAACAGAGATGCTCTGCAAAGGATTGAGTAGCTATGTAAAATCAAGTACAAAATACAGTATCTGTTTCCAGGTGTCAATTCTCTGGAAAAACACAAGAATGTTCCAATTATGAATGGGAAAACTAAAGAGGAAAACGAAGGGAGGAAAATCCTGAATGTGGAAAAATTATGCAAATAAGCACATGCATTCTCAAGATAAAGAAGTAATAATTTCATAAATGATCACTAACAGATCTACATTCTTATTTCCATTGGGGAATAGATGCACAGAGAAAGTATATTCTTAATTAATGAGCATTCTCATTCCAGGCACATGTGAAAAATCAAGCTTAATACGCAGTCTGCTTCTTTAGACATATTACATGTCATGTTTTCCCTTTCCTGGCTTATATTTTGAATTTCCCTATAGGTATATTGAAAAGGAAAGAGAAAAGTATTNGTAATGGCATGATGTGTGTCTGATTGCTCTCAAATTAAGACCTGGTTCTTAGAGAAGAACAGGTCATGAGTAAGAAGGGAAAATTCCTAAGAATCGGGCAGCTGGACAGTTATGCAGCAGGGTAGCTGCATGAGATAAGAAAGGCACGGTGGCAAATACAGGTTTCTCTTGTGGCCAAAGATGAAATTCAGAAACCTTTACTAAGATTTTCAAAGCTGTTCAGGAGACTTAGTTGATCCCTATACTTACAGTATGTAAGAAGTCTCAATCATTGACAGTCTCAATCATTGACAGTAATAGGATAGATTTAGAAAATAACATCAGCATCACTGTATTATGATTATCTTTGCTTTTCTGCAACAGATGGAGAGAATATATTAGCTGAAGTATTTGAGGAAGTACAGAAAATATGAATATTGACTTCCTTGACATCCAACATTGTCTGGCATATGTTCGACATGTGTGATTAAGTGTCAGGAGGACTGGAACACCAGTAATGAAGATCAGTGATGCTTTAATTAATTTTAAAGTGCATATTGAAGACAGTACAACACTAACATTCTCTAAAGAGTCTTTTACTGCTTGTAATAAGAAGTAAAAACTGTATATTTGTACACAGGTGGTAACAAATGTTTGGAGAAAGCTCTATAGGGAAATTCTGATACTATTTGGGTTTTTTTGGGTTGGTTTTGTATGTTTTTGGGTTGGTTTTGTATGTTTTTTGTGGTTGGTTGGGGTTTTTTTGTTTTTTTGTTCTCCTTTTTTTCCTTTGTTTTGCTGTTATTATTGTTTTCTAAGATAATTTTTCCTAGTTACGTTTGGGTACAGAGTACTGAATGATCATTTATATATATATATATNTTAATACGCAGTCTGCTTCTTTAGACATATTACATGTCATGTTTTCCCTTTCCTGGCTTATATTTTGAATTTCCCTATAGGTATATTGAAAAGGAAAGAGAAAAGTATTTGATGGTGATTTCTGATTTCCCATGTTTCTTTTTAATATATTAGATCATTGAAGGCTATGTATCCCTTCAGAGTAGATTTCGTAGCTGGCTGATGGATTTATACAAATATTCAGTATGATAAGATGATTGTACAAAAGCATTTAATCTTTTCCATGAAAGCTCTGACAGAGGGTCAGGAAAACAAATTGTATAAATACAAAAGCTTTGGAATATCAGATCCTATTTGGCAAAGAAACAAAGCAACACAGACTGACAAGATCAGTACTGTAGCAAAGTGAATAATGGTCAGAAAAACATCAGCTCTTATCCCATATATATTTTTCCATAGTGTTATATAAACACAGATAATGGTCTAAAGCATTCAAATTTACTGTGGTTTATCACTCAGTTATAGTCCGGGAATTTAACCATTGTGCATTACTGTCTCTTACTAAAGACATTATTTTCCACACGTTGTATATTTCAGATCTTCATCAACCATTTTATCTGTACAGCTTAAACTGGTGTATCAATTTTGAATTGCTACAGCTACTGCAAGTTTTGCACAGTTCCTGTGGAGAGTTGCATCCATTAAAACTCAGGTTTCAGCCTCTGTTAAGATTTCAATGACATTTTTTAATAGAGGAAAAATAAAGTAATTCAAGCAGCTGTTTTATATTCAATTCCACAGCAGCAGCTAAATCTCGTGTCTGCTTTCTCTACTTTGATGCTCAGCTCTGACATTCTTTTTAGTAGTCCTATGAGAATCTTTGAAAAGCAGCATTTCTGAAGTTGGAGCAGATGTGTGTTCATGACCAAATGGGACAGTGTAATACCATCATTTACTGGAAGAAGAATTTGTTCACTGGTTTTGCATTAATTAACAATAATCTAAGACATTGAATTCATGACACATATTGTGTAATGGCTGGTGATGTGGGTTTGGGAG
>WBNM01012621.1:23534-61484 GCA_013399055.1 Ramphastos sulfuratus | reverse complement strand
CTATCCTCATAGCAGAGGTGCTTGATCCTTTGATCATCCTTGTAGCTCTCCTTTGGACTCTCTAACAGTTCTATGTCCTTCTTATGATGCAGACATCAGAACTGATCACAGTATTCAAGTTGCAGTGTCACCAGAGCAGAGTAAAGGGGAAGAATCACCTCTCTTGACCACTGGCCACAATCTAGATGCAGCCTAGGATATGATCTGCCTTTTGGGCTGCATGACCACACTGCTGGCTCATGTTCAGCGTCTCATCAATCAACACCCCCAAGTCTTTTTCTTCAGGGCTACTCTGAACCCACTCTGCACCCAGCCTGTATTCGTGCCTGGAATTGGCCTGACAGAGATGCAGGACCTTGCACTTTGACTTGTTGAACCTTATGCAGTTGTCACTGGTCCACTTCTCAAGCCTATCAAGATCCTTCTGGATGGAATACCTTTTTCAAAGTTAGTCCACTGCACCACACAACTTGGTGTCATCAGCAAACTTGCTGAGGGTGCACTTGGTGCCGCCGTCCATGTTGCTGACGAAGATGTTCAAGAGCAGTGGACCCAGGACAGATCCCTGAGGAGCTCCTCTTGTCGATGGTCTTCATCTGCACATCAAGCTGTCAATCACTACTCTTTGACCGTAACCGTGTAGCCAGTTCCTTATCCACTGAGTGGTCCATCCGTCAAGTCCACATCTCTCCATCTTAGAGACAAGGATGTCATGCGGGGACACAGTGTCCAATGCCTTGCAGAAGTTAGTTGTCTTCCTATATCTGCCTGAGCTGTAGCTCTATTGTAGAAGGCCATGACTTGTCTTTTGTGAAGCCACTTGAGAGGATGGTCTTTAGAAACAGGTCAAAAAAAGGAGTAGCATCGAAGTACCACCTTTTCCCTATAAACTTGAATATACTTCTTTAGTTCGATAATTGTAGAATCTTGGAGACTGGATGTTTGGTTCTGCTCACTTTGACACCAAGTTTTGCTAATCTTGTTCTAAGAATCCACTCCAAGGGCCAAATCCACTGAAGGCACTGATAAAATCCTCAGTTATTTCAACAGTGACCATTTCACTTAAATAAAAAGAAATTGTAAGAACAGCTTAAATATTTCAACTGGGAAACAGAGCAGCTAGTGTTCCATGGAGTACACACAGAGCTGCTCTTCAGGATGGGGAAACAAGCCAGAAACTTTGTATTTGTGTTTTAGAGATCTACTGGAGATGTCACACTGTATTAAAGCATAATAAAAATCTGCATTTACAGCTTCACATACATAGGTACAGTTTTGTTAAAAAACTCCAAACCAAACAACAACCAAAAAAACTACAAACCCCAAACCAACAACAACAGAGAGAAAAAATACCAACTTGAAGAAGGTACAAAAATGAAGGTGGCTAAAGTAAACAGTGAAACACGTGTCTGAGACACTAAACTTATTTGTGGTCCTAGCTGAATTTTTGCATTTACACACAAATTTCTGACCTAATAGAGTATCAAAATACTTCATTGTTATGCGCTTGCTGTCCATTTGGTATGTCATAAAAACGATGTTCTTATCTTTGTGTTTGTTCTTCTATTATATTTTCTTCAATCATTGTTTCAGTCCCTGATACTTATCTTCTCTATTAGCTTTTTCTTTCTAATCAGCCTTTCACTTCTCCCTTGCAACCATAGATTTCTCTCACAATGTCTCTTGTATTCTGTACTCATTTCTTTAATTTACTTTCTGTCTCTTATTGGTCCTTTTATTCTGGTTATACCAGTTGTTTACTATCTCCATTAGCCACAATCTCCTTTGTTCTCCTTCTTCTCTCACCACACTCTCATTTTATCCTCTTTCAACTTTCCTGTAGCCAGGAAGTGAAAAATAAGCATTACAGGTCTACATGCAAAAACAGAGAACCTATGACTTCACATCAGGATTTTACTTCCCATTCTTAAACACCAAGCACTGTCATTGCTGAAAGTCTTGAAAGTACTGTTGTCTATCTACAACTACCTGAAAGGAGGTTGTAGCCAGGTGGGAGTTGGTCTCCTCTCCCAGGCACCCAGTGACAGAACAAGAGGACACAGTTTCAAGCTGCACCACAGCATGTTTAGGCTGGATGTTAGGAAGAAATTCTTCATGGAAAGAAGCCCATTCTTGGGCTTCTTGGAATGGGCTGCCTGGGGAGGTGGTGGAGTCATCAACCCTGGAGGTGTTTAAAAGGAGGCTGGATGAGTCACTTAGTGCCATGGTTTAGTTAATTAGAAGGGTTAGGTGATAGGTTGGACTCAATGATCTTAGAGGTCTTTCCATCCTGGTTAGTTCTGTGACTCTGTAATTAGTTCAACATTTTAAACTAGTCTAACTGATATAACAATGTCTGGCTCAACTTGTCAAAAGTCTGAAATATTAGCTCAGAAGATTTTCTTCTGCTCTGTATCTTGCATTCTTGTTGCCATGCAGGAAGGGGTGGAGAATGAGTTTTTCCCACCCACCAAGTGCTGGGTTTTCTCATAGATATGTGGAAAATTTTTGTTTTCACACTAGTCTAGTTGGTGAGAGATGAGTGCCATTGTCTTTTTTATATGTGGGGCTTCACATACTGTGTGTGATGCCAGGGTTGCCTTACTGAATTAAGGCATCTTGTCCATCTTCATACCCTGCAGATCACAAACAGGTTCTCCTCTGTCTTGATTTCTTCAGGTCCTCTGATGTGAGTGAAGAGAGGTCTTTAAATACCTTTTAATCAATATTTCATTGACAGTAGATGGTGCTCCAGTATAACCAGCAGTGTTAATGAGCTTCATAGCAGCAGCTTTTCTGGACCACTACCTTAACTCTCAGTAGATGTAGCAGTTCAGGCCCTACATGAGTTTGTGGGGGAAAAAAAAAACCAACAGTGGAATCATCTCTTTGGACACCACAAATTGTGACAAGGTGAAAGTTTACATTGGCTAGAAGACTGGCAGGAAGCCACAGCTGCCAGAGGCAGAACATTTTCCTGTGGGTTACTGCCTTAGCACATGGGAGAAACAATTGCTGCTCTCTAGCCTTTTCCCCAGCGATTGGTTCTTGGATCTGCTACGTCCTATATGGCCCATTTCATCAGCTGATTATAAGGCTTGAACTCAGGCATATCTCTGTGTATTGTGACAGTAATTTGTGATTCTGTAGTTTACTTTATTCTGATAAATTAGAGAGTTAGCAGACTCATTTTCACCTGTATACAGACTTGGATAGTTGTCCTGTGTATACTGAAAGCAGTGTGGTGACATGTGCAGCAAGGATGCTTCATCATGATGTAATTAGTGCACATACCAGGCCTTCAGACCAGCAGCCAGCTGTGGCTCATTAGGATCTTGGCTCAGGCTGCATTTTATTTATGAGCAATTTTCTACCCTTCATATCTGATCAGCAAATCCTTGTGAAAATAAACCTCAATGGCATGTCTTGGCATCACATGGGATTCTTGGGCCAGTCAGCAGCGCTGGTGAAATGTCCTGGTATGGGCACACAGATCTTGTCATGTCCTTGGTGTGAAGCTCAGAGACATTCTTTGAAATAAAAGCCTTCAACTGATGTTCTTGTCAGAGTCACTGGTCTGTACCTCCTGGTTGTTTTTTGGTTTGGTTTTTTGTTTGGTTTTTTTTTTTTTTCTGAGGTGGAGCAGAGTAATAATGCTTTTGTCCTAACACCTTTCCTCTGCTAATGCCCACCTTGACAGTCTGTGTCTGGATCTTTGCCTACATTTGCTAAGTGTTACCAGCGTGCAGGCAGCTGCTGAGAGACAAAGTGCAATTTGCAGCCACCACCTTACAGAAGACCCCAGCAAAGGGCAGGGCAAGGGAAAGCCCTTGTTTTCTGGCTTTCTAATCTGCCTGTCTGTTCTGTGAGTATCTGTAGAGGAACTGGAGACCACATTGTCTTAGACCTTAGCCTAAACTGTCCATCAATCACTCAGCCACAGGCACAGTCATCACCAGTTTAAACCCACAGAGCTGAGCCGATGGATTTCCTGTGTGACTGCAGCTCTGTAACTGCACTCTGAAGATTCAAAGAGAATTTGATTTTTACTGGAATTTCTCCAGTTGAGGTCAGCAGTTGAGATGTTCCTTTGGCTGCAGTGGGACACACTTACAGAGTATCATCAGGTTCATTCTTGTGTCAAAAATATGGGAAATTGAGCCATTTAGGCAAGTAGTCATTGTAAACGAACATTGACATATGCGATAAAGCCAGGCAATCAGGTTACTTCCTTCTAGGGAAATAACAGAAATATGTATGAAAGTACCTCCATCCTTTTTATAGATCTTTAAAAATTATTCCTTCAAGCTGCAATCGATTATTAACATCTTTAGAATGTGTTTGGTTTCCTGGTACAGGAAGCAATAACAGTAAAGCAAACAAATGCCTTAATTAAACCAACATGTGAGAACAGGCAGGAGTAATATAATAATGCATTGGATGGCACTAGTGTTATTAATGAGGCTATAGACACTAATAAGTATTTGTAAGGTGTGGCAGCAACAGGTATCTAATCAGACAGAGATTCTACTAAAAACAACACATTAAAAGTAGCACTGCAAATTTCCTTTGGGTGGTGCAGGGGGCAGAATGCCAGATATCTCAGCTGAATAGCATCTTGATAAAGGTAGAAGAACATAAAAGAAGTTCCTTCTCCATGTGAGTAAGTGTAAAAGAAAGGCATGAAGGGTTTCCTGAGAAGTGAATTCCTGGCTGCTACGCAAAGTTGTTCCATGATATTCCCTCTCTGCAGAAGTGTGAACAACGGGCCAGGGGATAACATATAAATGTGAGAATGTTGTACTGTATGTTATACATTAATGCATACTATATGTATGATGTCATATATATAGATTCTATGAGCTTGGCCCAAAATAGGTGAGAAGCACTTCTCTGTGACTCAGCACTTTCTCAGCCGTAAGTGATGCATTAGTTTATCACCACAGTGATGGATCTGGCTGCAAAAAAGAGCAAGCGAATTGAAGTGAAAACCAGGCTTACAGAAGGAAGAAAATGGCATGTCCTACATGACATTTTCAGGTCTACCACCTTCGCAAAATACTGTATCCTGTGCTGGACTTCACTTATTTCTGCTGTTGCTGCACTTGTTCCCACATGAATGACTGAAACATCATAAACCCAGATTTCTTTCAAGACTCTGCATAAAGACATGCCACTTACTGTGGTTTTTTCATAGCTGATCATAAGGAACTTAATAAAACAGCCATTTCTCAGATCATAACCTAAAAAATGTAGCAGCAACATTGAGAATTACATATCAACATGAGGCTGCACAGCAGTGGTCACTTCCTCTCCCTCCTCTCATGCATGGGAGGATGTGAAACATTGCTTCTTTGGTTCATTGACTGCCTCCCTCCACCTGTCTCACTATGCTACAAGTTTGCAGCAGGCTGAAAACATCACAGGAAAAATTTGAAGATTTACTGGCCATGCTGCTTGCTTCACAAAGTAAAAGTGTTTCAGTAAATTCAAACTCTTGCTCCTCTATGAAGAAAGGTAGAAAGTAGTATTTTAAAAGTGAATCTTTCTAAGCATATGATGAATCTTTCTGTTTTTTGAATCAATAAGAAGCATTACAAATATGTCAGAGGAAAAGCTACAGCTTACTCTGTTTCTGTTTTTTTTTTTCTCTATTGCATTTCAGCTTCATGTGTCATGATGAAAGAATATTTATTCTTATCAGTTTTATCTCCAATGACCACAGGGCCTAGGAAACCATTTTGCTAAATCAAAACTTCATCACACTATTTTTACACATGCAGTCAGTATTTCTCCAATATCGATCTGAAAAGTTCAGCAAAATATTTTTTTTTAAATGTTGTTGTTCCTGCATGTTAGAAGATCAAAACAATCTGATAAAATGCAGATGCAGGCATTTTTGTTTTAATCCAGACCACATGAGCCACCAGCAGGCAGGCACACAACTATTTGTAAATGTATGATTTGTAAGCAGCTTTAGAGACAATATATACCAGATTGCACTATACGGCTGGCCATTTTCCTCTTGCTAAATGATATAGTTCTGAACTCACTCACTCTACTTAAACTGGGAATTATAGTGTGTACTTGCATGCTTTCAGTGGCTGATGTAGCATTTGAGGGAAAAGGACAGATCACTTGAATTACTCATTTCATTTTCTTCCTTCAGTAGATGTTTGCTCAGACTTTTTCCCTTTAAATATTTCAAAAGAGTTGAGATTTTACTTAATATATTCATCTTTTTAAAATCAGTTGAAAAATATTGGAAAAAAAAAGATTAAGCAGGAAATCTTATTTCAAAATATGAAAGATCACAGTTGTGGGAAATGCTGTGACTATTGTGTTATGCTGCTTGTACATTAAAAAAACCCTTCAGGTCAAGTTATCAGAAGCAGCCTTTGCATATGGAATTTTCCAAGCCCAGATGCAGGTAAAAAATACGGTCATAGGAATTTACTCCCTCTGTGTGCATATCCTTGTGCTTATGTGAATTGATAGGTCCTGCATTATATCGATAGTCACTGGCCTGAGGGTTCGATTGCAGGGCTTTCATTTCTTCTGTGCTAACTGACTAATAACAGTACTCACAGCTTCCACTGGGCTAATCAGGAGGAAGCCTCCAAAGGAGTTCTAAATCATTTCAAACAGAGCAAACACTGTAGTATATTTTTTTTATGTTCCTTCATACTGATACTATAGGAATCTAAGAATAATAGTTATTTAGAATAATATTTGGAAATATTTAAAAAAAAAAAAAAAAAAGAGCTAAAAAACCCCCAATGTCATGAGCAAGTGCTAAGAGCTTTATTTTGGGCAGCAGGCAAAGAGCTTCCCAGAGCTGCCATACAGATATGAAAGAAAAGGAAATGAAAAAGAGAAAGTCCTGACCACATTCAGCTTCACTGGACTCGATTTATTGAACACTGATAGAACGTCTTGCTTGTAGATATGCAGGATGAAGTAAGCCTGTCAAAGCCTTTGTTAGACTACAAGATTTTTTTAGATCAGAGAAAGAAATATAGGCTCTTAAATCTGAAGGTCACTCAGCAGTGAATAACAAGGCAGTCATTGATGGAGAATGCAGCATGTGTTTGTTTCTCAGTGGTTCCATGCTTCCTACTCAAAATATACTGAAAGGGAGCTTAAAGCAATGGTCAGAATAGAAAGCTCTGCTAGAACAGGAAGGCAGCTATGCTGTGATGCAACAAACTGGGCACTCGTTTAGGTCACCAGTTCATTGCTCTGTGTGTCTATTCCACATGACGCAGAAACGTTAAGCTTGTATGCTATGTCCCTATGACACAGTACAAAGACTTGTAGAAATGCTTTCCTGCAATTACAGAAAATACGTAAGGATGCTGTGTATCTGGTGGCATGCTGAAATAATTTGGATTAGTGTAACCACTGTGAGAAATCAGAGAAAAAGCTATTGGAGAGAGTGGGACAAAAAAACTGAGCTGGAATGACTGAAGGATGGGGTCCTCCCCCTGTGGCATTCCTACCCTCCCACTGTCAGTCTCCTTCCCATGAATACCTCCATTCTTAGCCAACTCGTATCTATGCACTTCGTATTGGCCAAAACCTTTGCACTGAAGTTGCTATTCTGCTGAGGTCCTGGCAGAGACTTCTATGCTGAATGGAAGCACGAAACAGGTGCTCAGAGTGCACAATCAAGCTAGTGCATTTTTATTCTTTCACCAGAAACTCTGGATTTTTTTCGACTGACAATAAGAGTTATTCATTTGTTCCCACAGAACAAACAAGCATTTCTTCAGAAAGCCATCATAACAGTACTGTGTGTGTTGGTCAGCAGGAAGTGTTGAGCAGTAGGGCTAGTTCAGTTCTCTCATAGGGCTGGAGTGCGTCATCTCCCCTGATGCACACTTCCTCTGGCACCCACTCCATCTCAGATCATCCTTTCAGAAAGGCTGTGTGAACTCCACCAACACAGGCAAGGGGCTGCCAAAAGAAGCCATGAACTTCTCACTTTGGGACAGAAACAGCATCTGCTGAGTATTTTCTAGATTCTGAACACTGCAAGGTCTGCAGTTTTTCAATAACTGTTTTATTAGAGGAGGGGAAAAGTCTTTAAATCTTTTGGGATATCTCCAGACAACTATTTCCATTAATTTGTTTGTTTTTTTGGTTTCTTTTTTTGAGGAAGGCTTGAACCTCTCATTGACTAGAATGACATTCCCATAGTGTGTTCCAACTTCTGCAAAACTCATTAACACAGACTTCTTCGAGCAGTGCAGCTTTTTTTATTAGAATACAGCATTTGCCATTCAGAGTATCTGCTTGACTCCATATCATTTGAATGTGTCACAGAAGAGTTGGAAGAAGAGTTAAGTTTTTACCATGCTCAGTTTTACCTTTAGATGTCAGATCAATGTGGGATGTGTTTAAATAGAAAAGATTTGTTCCTTCTCTCCCATTTCTGCAGTTACCTCAAATGTTATGGAGCAAGAAAAACTAAGCAGAATTTGTTGTATGTCCTGTGTTCCCCACTGCAAAACCTCAAATGGACAAGTATGCACAGATTTTCAAGTATGCAGGGCAGCATATAGGCAGTAAATTTGTCTCCTAGTGCTGTAGCAAAATTTTCCAGAATGTGATGTAATTTGATGGTGAGAGTCTTAGAGTATCATGGATATCTATCAAAAAAAATCACTCAGATACTCAAGTATCCAAAGAGGCTACTTTTGAAAAAATATGAATGTGCTTGGTCACCTTCTGAAGTTATAATGGTATCCAAGGTGAAGAGGGAACAGGATGATGTGATGTGCCTGATCACCTCCACACTCTTACATATTAGCAAGACAAAGAAAGGTGGAAAAGCACATAAGCTCTGGGGCCACATGAGCAGCTGTTGTTATTGATGGGAAGTGAAAAAAATACACATATTGCTATTTATAGACGTACTGTGAATGCTGCAGTTGTGAAGAACTTTCCCTTATGACGACGAATATTGCCAATGCAAATCTTTTTTGTTACCTTAGACACATCAGTTGTGTTTGAAATTCAGTGCAGATATACTGGATTCCCAGAAGCCTCCATACGAAGTAATTGTGGTATAAACTTACTAAGGAGTATTACAAAGGGCTTACATCTGGAGCTCCTCCATAGCAGTGTCCCTCAGCTGTGATTAGTGTTACTGAATCTAATGCTGCAAGACACAGTTTAACTATGGCAGTTTACAAAAAGGCATCACTTAGTTGACCTTCATTTCCTCATTGTATTTTGGCTGCATTACAGAGAGGTGGCACACCCTTCAGTTCCCAGATGATGGAATGTCTGCTATATGCATATGGAAATGTGGTACCTTGAAAGTTTTTTTGATGCTTTTAACACTGGTCTCATATTTGTTCTAAAACTCCACAAAATTGTGCTGAATATGCTGTGGAACACACACCACCTGCCTATTAATCTCACTTGTGTATACTTGTAATCATGTATGTTTTACTTAAACCAGTCACTTTGATGAAATTCATTAAAAAGAAATTAAACTAAGTTGTCTACTATCTTACTTACTTTTCTAATCCAAACGTGGTAATGAGAGAGACAAATTCAAATCAGATACATTTTTCAAAGACATTTCCAGGACAGATTTAAGAATAACAGAAAATAGACATATAATGTTATTAATTTTGCTTAGCTCTTAAGCTGGTCTGATATGGTTTGAATTTCACATTTGTAAATCCAGAGAAGTTGTATTAAAGCAAAAATACCAGAAGCAACCTAATGTTCCTGCGTGAGTTATGTTTTAGAGTTGAACTGTTTCCTTTATATACAAAGCATGTTGTATATTATCAGTAAGTGCCTGCTTTGCAAGAGTGCTCCTAAAGGCCATGCAGCTCTTGAAGAAATTGATTCAGTTCATTAATATCTGTGTGTTGAAATCTGTGAAAAAATGAACAGTGTATTTTCTCTTATTCAGCAGTGTACAAACAGATTGCATTTCCACAAAGTGATTAAGCTTTCCACAAGTCATACTTTCAAGAGCAGAAGTTTTTTCAGGTTTTAGAGTAATGTAATATTCAATCAGCACAGTATTCACTTCACATAGCCCTGCCTGTTTCTATTGGTTAGTTTCTGGCCAGGATTGCTGACAGTACAATGACATGTGCCCTCCTACACTACCACGGAGTTTAGGCTTGTGAAATCTCTTCTGCTCTCTTGGGACAGGGAGGTGCAAGCAGTGAACCATGAAATCTCTCAGCACTGTTTCATGGAGAATTCTCCTGAAAGACTGCAATTCCAAAAAACTGCCAGTGAAGAATCTGGATCTGCTTAAATACAGCCTGATTAGTCAGTCCCAGTTTTAATCAAATCGTTCTGTCTCTGCTCTGAACTGTTTCTGTCAGTTGGTTCTGTTGGTTTTCTGCTCTTCTGAACATTTACAAATTAGCTTGTTAGGTTCTGTAACAGGCATGAGTGAAAGAGAGTGAACACAAGTGGGTGTGAGACCACTAGAGTATATGAGCAACTTGGCAAGAGAGGAACAGGTGGGAAGTGAAGCTTTAGCTCTGTTACCCCAAATACAGCCAGGAGCATAAATTTGCCCAATGAGCCATCACTGATGATCTCTAAGGAATATTTTGAGAGCTGTTCATAGTAATGCTTTCCCTGTCCTTTCTTTCTTCTTCTCTTCCAAGAGAGGCAGCACCCTAAACCTCAGCACTTAAGCCCTCATTGACAAAAGGTATTGTTTGCATCACATTAGTACACATATGGAGAAATCAGATTAGAAGTAAGAGATGACAGAGCAGGGTATGATGGGGCTATGCTTGAGTTTTCCAGATTTGCTAAAAGAGTAGCACCCTCAAAAATTAAATATGAACAACATTTTAAATATGAGTGATCAGGGAGACAGAATGAACTACAGGTCCATTATTATGAATATTATGTTAACACCAGCCACTAGAATGAGTAAAAGGAAACAAAGCATAAGAGCACAGAGACGCTTGAGAACTGGGCTCATATGAACCTCAGGAGTTCCTGCATCTGGGTTGTGGCAACCCTCAGTTTCAACACAGACTGACATACAAATGGACAGATACTATTACAAAGTCCAGGAAAAAAAATAAAAAAAAACAAACAAAAAAAAACAACCTCCTGCTTAATTTCTCATCTACTTTTTCCCAAAAATACTATCAGTTTTGTTTTTAGTACTTGACATAAATGTGTTTTCTCAACATACTCACTGGCGGCTGAAAGCTCTTGCTGTTTGTTCAGGACGATGGAACTCTTTGCAATGAAGGGTAGTTTTATCAACATGGGGGAGTGTCACGAGTTCCAGTTCATAACTTTTTATTCAAATGTCTATCTCATTATCACAGAAATACTCAACCAAATTATATTAAGAGTTTTTTCATTTGATCTGGCATGAAGAAAATAAAGTGGTAATGCCTTATTGTTCTAGTTAGACTAACAGAATCATAAAGACCTTGGTGTGAGGCTTACAGGGACAGATACATGACTGTCTTGTCTTAATATAGATCCATGGTCTCTGAGAGAACCACTGAAATGCTCTGGAAATCAAGATCAGTCTTTCAGCTGGCTTGAACTCAGGCCTTGGTTTCACTGATATGACTGGAAAGCATATGGAAACTCCTTTACTTTTTCAAAATGTGGAAGCTCTTACAAGAAAACCAGGTGAATTATATTATACACTGAAACATTCTGTGCTAATTTGTAAACACAAAACAGTTAGGGTTACACATGTACCATTGCTTACTAGGGAAATAAGGCCTGCAGCATTTGCTGAAGTATGTTACCAAGAGTTCGTGCCTTCCTTTCTCAGCATGTCCTGCATTCATGGGAAGAAGTTCTTCTAAACAGGAAAGTATTCTTTCTCACATAATTACAGTGACAGTGAAATACATTTGTTTACTTTTGTTTCCTTCTGAAAGCTGTCTTACACACTTTATTATTAATATTTTAAATATTGCCACTTCTTCCAGTCTTTCATAAGGTGTTAGTAAAACATTAATTCTTAAATCACAAGTCATTCACGTCGGTTGGTGCCTAAGTTTTGACAAATTATCTTCCAGCTCACATTGTACAAGAAGCTGCATGTTCCAGTTCCCATCAACACAGAAATAAACTCTGTGATTATTAAAGAATGAAAAGCCCTCTACCATTTATGTGATTCCTCTCTTCATCATAATGGTTAGCACTCAGGTCTGTTGCCTGCTGAGAAAGTCATTATTCCCCATGCAGTGTATGTCTTGCAGTACTTACAGTGCCGCCTTGACTGAAGAATAAATCTTTTCTCTTTGAATTTATATGAGTTTAAATGTTCTTTCATCATGTTGATCTCTATTCCAGTGTGCTTTTTCACCGTTCAGTCTTTCCCATAGAAAATTTCAGTACCGACCTTTGATTGGTCTTAATGGCCTTTGATACAGTTTCTGGAAAGACAGGGTAATGAGAAGCAGGTAGCCGTCAGTACCTCCATGCACAATATCAACCGAGAGGAGACTGCAGTAGTTCAGACTTGATATTTCAGGGGTTTGAGAAAGATTTTGCTATGCTGAAAAGCTCTCACCGAGCAGGAGTCATCATAAGAGGTTAATGCTGAAGTGTGGAGTCTTTCTTGAGCTCAACTTGGCTGAAATTTTTCTGGCACGTATATGGACTGACAGGTTTCTACTCCAACTTTTTTCTGCAATGACCTCTGATTTTCTCCAAACTCCCATATGCCTTCTCTAGCTCCCAGATTAACACCATCACCCATTCTTGATGCTCATTCCTATTCCTGAACATTTATGCTGTAATTTTTTTGCCACATAACTTTTCCCTACCAAGCCCTTTTCTTTCTTTCACCAAGTGAAATATTGGATGTGTCTCTCTTTTAAATTCTACTTAATATCAGAGATGTACTCATTAGCTTCAGCCACAAACTTGCAAAAATCTACAGATACATCTGATCCAGTCTTTGATGAAGAAACAAATACCCCAGAATTGGAAGAACAATAGAAGTGACAGCTGACCTTGGGTTAAAAGACTGTTTAGCTAGAAGAAATGTCATTTTGCATCTAAGTCTTTGAGGGACAGCACTATGATTCATTAAAAAAAAAAATCTGGATTGAAAAAAAGATAGGCAGATGGTCATCAACATCTCCTTTATTAATGAGTTCCAAAATTATTCAGTAATCCCTCATTCACCTGCCTCTAATGGTATTGAAAACACAAAAGTTACATGGCAAATTATTTGCTTTCCTTAGACTTCAGAAAAATGTGAAAGTCCATCTAACCCCACTTTTACTAGCAGGTAATGTGTAGGACTTGTGATGTAAGTGTGCTTTACTACAAATCCCAAAGTGTGCTGTGAACATGCAGCAGAGACAGCTATTTAGAACAATAAAAAGCCCTCCTAGACCCAAAATTTTGCTAAAATACTATGTAGTCACTTCTCTAGCTGATGAGTTATGGCAGGGAACCACTCCTGACATCAAATTTGTTGATAGTATCTTGCAGTGCAGACATCTCAGATGCCTTGGCTATCTCTTTGCCCCCTCAGCTCTGTGAAAGAAGTCTGGTGAATGGTCAGCTTCAGTGAGTCTGAGGCTGTGCCTATCCATCAGTGCAAACTGTTTCAGTTAATATGGTCATGGCATGAAGAAGGCTTATTAATAAAGACAGAGAGTCTTTTTTTATCAGGGCATGTTGCAACAGAACAAGAGGTGATAGTTTGGAACTAAAAGAAGGTAAATCTACACTAGATGTAAGCAATACATTTTTTTATGAGGATGGTGAAACACTGGAACAGGTTGCCCAGAGAGATGATAGATGTTCCATCCTTGGACATGTTCAATGTCAGGTTGGACAAGGCTCTGAGCAGCCTGTTCTAGTTGAAATGTCCCTGCTCACTGCAAGGGAATGTTGAACCAGGTGATCTTTATAGATCCCTTCCAATCCAAACCACTCTGTAATTCTATGTTGCACCAAGTATCTTTCATCATCAGTGAAGTTCAGAAGCCTCTACAGGCTCTAGTCAATGAAGGGAGATAATCTCTACCACAGGCAAAGTCAGACTTCGTTGCTTGAGTGCTCTGAATTGTGCCTGTCGTCCTCCGGGGGATATAGTAACTGTGGTTTACAGTTCTTACACACATTCCCCAAGTATTTTTTCTCATAAACCTGCAGTAATTCTACAAACCAGTTCTCAGTGCTTCAGATCGCAGTACCAGCTCTTCAGCCCAGGATCCCTCACTTTGGAGGCTGTGCAGTTTCTCTGCTTGTGCTTGGCTCTTTGGTTGTTGGAGTTTTCTTTCCATAGTCCTGGGAAACTACAAGAACTATTTTTACATCTACCAAATACCTCACAGACAGTCTCCAGGCATCCAAGCTTCTGTCTTGTTTTCAAAACTTGTAAATCTCTACTTTCTCAGAAAAAAAATATAGGGTGATGCTTGTTGCAAACAAAAGCTGTCACTTTTCCAAAGTCAAATTAAACACCATGTCTGAATTTCAATTGCATACTTTGTATAAAATGAAAAGAGAAAAGGCAGCCAACGAGGCTCTTCAAAACAACATTTCATTTTGGTTAATGCAATGGATGTCTTATTTTGAGGCTGGGCTGTAATTGGAAGTTGTGCATGGATGCGTATTGCAAGCATTCCAGCTGCCCAGAGCAGCATGGCCTACTATGCAATCAAAGCATACCTTCAGTGCACTTACAGAAAGGCAATAGCAAGCATGCATACCACATGGAAAATGATGCTCTGAAAAATGATGCCAGAACACAAAGGGAACTGGGAGATTCTCTTTCCTCATCTTTTCGTCAAACAACTTTGTTTCTTTTGGAAGCTGGTAAACAAGCAAACAAACAAACAAGACCCAAAAAACAAACAACACCTTCCCGTGCCCCCCCAAAAAAAAAAAATCCTAACCAAAAAAAAAGCAGTTTATGCCACCTCTTTTACAAAAGGAATACAGCCAGTTCTTAAGAGAAATCAGGGAGAAGCTAGAGATAGAAACATGGGCAGTTTAAAGGATTCAAGGACAGAATTTTAAAAAACTAACATTGGGGCTAAATCTGTGTCAGAATCAGCTCTGTTGCTTAATTCTTACAAAACTCAGTGTGAGTTTTCCTGAAGACCTTATGACAGTTATAGGCAATTTTTATTTTTAAAATTTGAATCACTGCAGCAGATAAGTATACTGGCCTTTATTGATAGCCACTGTCAGAAGGACTGGTTAAATTCTGTGTCCATTCCAGCATTTGTCAATATGATGCTGTGTATCTATGCTTCTTTACAAATGTTTAATTGGAAATTATGCTTATAAAGTGCACTTAACAATAGATGCCTATACCTGACATCTTCTAATTAATGTTAATGTTGTAGCCAGAAATTCAATAATGTATCTCTGCTGGGTGGAAAGAAGCCCTGGGAAGTTGGGGTTTTTATATACACCTTAGTGGCTTAATTCACCATTGTCCTATCACTCAGTATTCATTGATAATTATGATGGCAACCATACATCTCTTGGCTTTAAATAAGTATTTCAAGAAATCTTCAGAAATCTTCATTGAAGAAGCTGACTTTCTAGGCAAGTGAGTTTTATTTTTCCAGATAACTTGATAAATCTGGTAAAGACCTCACCATAAGAAGTTGAGGAGCTTTGAAACAGCAGATGGCCCAATGTGATTTGTTGTTGACTAAGTGCATCTGATTTCTTAGACACATATAAGAACATATGGCCCTTTGGTTAAAGAACAAATACAACCCATGAACATACCTCACTGCTTAGGCAGCACTTAATATCTATTAAACAACAGATCTTGAAACATATGGAAACATGGCTAAATGCCATAAAATATAAATAATCCTCAAAGTTTTCTGTCATAATTTAAGTATTTTGGTTCCATCTGACCTCCTGAAAATGTTTATTTGGACATTATAGGGAACCCTGCCTCCCAGGTAAGTGTCAGCCCTGTGAACAGATTGCAGTATAAGTTGTCAGCACTGGGAACAAGTAAAGCAAAGACTCATGAAAGAAAAAAAGTGTAAGATTCAAGGACTTGAGAAGAAAGACTTAGTTGACTCTTGAAAATGATAAGAAACAGACTGAGCAGAGAAAGAGATGTATCAAGTGATGGTGAGAACAGAGTTTTAAAGACTAGTGACTATAAGCACTATGCTTCTAGCAAGCAGAAATCTAGAGCAGACTACCTTTTCTGTTCGCTTCTGCTTCCAACATATTTTGTTTCTTTATTAATGTTGCTAAGGAGGAGAAAAAGGAACATGTATAACATGTTGTTATGTATCTGTTTTTGTTTAACTCAGTTCAATTTTACCTTTGTGTTGGTTTTTTGTTGGCTTTTTTGTTGGTTTTTGGGTTTTTTGTTTGTTTGGGTTTTGTGTTTGTTTGATCATTTGTTTGTTCTTGGCTTGATTTTCCTCTGTGCTCTTAATTTCTACCTGCTTTTTCTGTTTCCCTATTTAGGAGGAAGTGCTTGTTTCTCAGGGATCAAACATCTCCTTATCCACTTTTTCTGGCTGCACTCTCTTCCATATTAAGGCATAAAAAATTATTTGCCCACAGGCCTGAACATGTGAGTGACTACCCTGAAAGTGCTGTACCATCGTAGTTAGTGGTTGCCTTCAGGGTACCAGGTCCATCAAAAATATTTGGCTGGTTTTAACTCCCTGAAGGAAGACTAAGATTTGAGGTAGGATCACACCACTATCTCCATATGTGAAAATACCTTATTTGCATTGAATAGCGGGCACTGAGACAAGCCTGGGAAGGTCTGTGCACCATCCAACAGCCTCTTTTGATGTAACAGCCTTGCCAGCACAAGTTTTTGCTGGTTAAGACTTCTCATATCGCATGTGGTGTGGTATGTGCCACAGACACAAAAATTAAAAGCTCACTTCTTTTCTTGCTCTGCATTTTTGTGTCATGTGCTGCACTGACCTTATTGAGGGCGGCGACACTGTAGAATAAGGCTGATTTTGGACTGGTGAACAGCAGACTATAAGAAAAGTCAGGCTACAAAAAGCTACCGATACTCACTTCAAAGAAATATGGCCTCAACTTAAAATAAAGCAAAAATCTATTTATAGAATCGCAGAATGGTTTGAATTGGAAGGGACTTCCAAAGGTCATCTAGTCCAACCTTCCTGCAGTGAGCAGGGACATCCCCTACTAGATCAAGCTTCTCAGAGCCTTGTTGAGCCTGACCTTCAATATCTCCAGAGGCAGGGCTTCAACTACCTCCCCAGGCAATCTGCTGCAGTATTCCACCACCCTCACGGTAAAAAATTTATGATCCAGGATAGCTCTATGGAAGTGAATAAGTGTTTTTCTCCCCACTGCAGCTCCACACAGGAGGTAAGTAAGGTGAGCAGGTAATGTCAAGTTTATGTTATCCCTCCACCCACACCTTTAAGGCTCTTTCAGAGCTTTGGTGTTGTAGAAACCCACACTATGGCTATGCACAACAGAAGAGCAATCTAACTTTGATATATGCCTAGATTTTTTTAAAGGGCTTTTCTGGCTAGAGTTTGTCCTCAGTATGTTTTGTTTTGTTTTGTTTTGTTTTGGTGGTTGTTGTTGTTGTTGTGTGGTTTGGTTTTTTTTTTTATTTTGGTTTTGTTTGGTTTTAGGAGGGATAATCCAGTAACGTTTATTTTTACTGAGCTCCATAGTTTTCTACTCTGACTGAAAGATATATACACACTCATATACATTTTCATTCGTGGAAGTGGTGTGGAACTGCTTCCTGCTTATCACTATCCTACAACTCCCTATGTCTTCTTTACCACTAGTATTAAATCTATGTGTATCCATTACCTGTGAGCTAGAAAAATCACAGATGCACAGGGAATAGGAGAGAAGTTTCTCACAGAGATCTAATGGCTGAAATGCAAATCTGCCTCCTGCTGAGATGTAGACTCAAACCCAAGTGCAGCCAATATCCTGGAAGGCATTTGGAATCAAAGCCATCACTGCTAATCTCATTATTTTGCCTCCTCTTTGTTGGACTGGCAGTGTCAGCACTGTAACTGTACAAGCGCCAAACACAGGAAGGAATAAATGAGTTTTTAACTTTGGCTTCATTTTGGAAGTTTTATATTAATATAGATTCACAAGGAAACTTGAGATTCAGTGTGTATTCACTGTTTACAGTATGAGACTAAAGAGAGATAACTGAAGTAAAGACTGAGATGTGAATAATAAGAGATGCTATTTAGCCTGAGTTACTAAGACAATATAGAATATATTAAATGTTGAAGGCAAGCTGGAAAAAAGTCCAAAAAAAACCCCAAAAAACACAGTGGTAATGATAAGAAATTACAAAACTTTTCTCATGTGGAAAGGGTGAGAGGAAAAAAGTATTTATTTCTTCTAGAATACACAGAGACATGATAACAGCTGCCTGATATTGAAAGGTTTGTTGTCAAGAATCTGACAGCCATGGATGAAGGCAGGAAGATACAGTTACAGTAGATATTTATAATAGATTATATATTTTTTTTTCCTGATGCGAGGATAGTAGAACATGGGAATGACTGAACTACTTTAGCAGAGAAACCTGGGCATATCTGAGGCAGAAGTCATGTAATGTGGTTTTAGACAACTTCTTTAGGATAAGATGAATCACACTCTGAAAGTACTATTTTCTCCTCATGGGCTCTGAAGAACAGTGACTAACTCTGATATAGTCATCCTCATTCCATCAGATGAATCCCCATCCCAGATGTCCAGTTTGGCTTGATAGTCCCAGAGCACAGGGGATGTCTTGGCACTCTGACAAAATGTAAGGATGTTATTTTTTTTTCCTGAAGTTTTGTCAGGACACCAGATTTTCCCTGTCTCTTCCTGTCAAGCTGCAACCCTGAGAACAAAATCATTCCCAGCACCGTAGCAAGACAGATGTCAGGACCTCTCCTCCCAGTCCTTTGCCCCATCACACAGCCTGCTATAGGTTGAGGGTGTTTCACCTATCTCACTCCCCTCTAAAAAACTACCATTGAGCAATTTTAAGAGGTAATCAGAGAAGCATTACTTGGGGTCAGTCTGGGTACGCTTCATCACGCTTCTGTGCTAGGACTGCCAACTAAGCTCATCGACTGATACTCCACTTTATTTCTGTAGTCAGAATTACTAAGATGGAATTGATGGAAAATACAACAGACAAAAAGGTTACTAATAGCAGGTCTGTTGGACTGGAGTAGAAAATTCAAGAGGAGGGAATGAACACTCATGAATTATTTTGAAACGGATTTGAATCATGTTGGAATATAGAACGAGTATAGACCCAAAAGGATCTCTTGGGCCTGGACCAGAAGTAATCTAATAGGTCTTTTGGAAGGTTAGTGTCTACAAGTTTCAGACTACCCTGACATAATGTGTGTTTCTTACACAGATCAGTAAAAGAAGAAAGATTCCCTTTAAAAAACTGTTATTTAGTGTTCTAAAATTCCATATCCATATCTATTCACTATAGGATGTTACTCTCTATTCCATAATTAAGAAAAGAAATTCTCATGTCTGGCTTGCTGTGATATCACAGGTTGAATATTCTGAGCCAGGTGTGGATAAAATTCTCTCATATACAAGCTTTTAATTTAAAGCATTTACTCTCTGCGTATTGAAAGCTATTTTCTACACTCGGTGTGTAGAAAAATACACATTTATCTTTTCTGATCTCCTGAAAAAAACTGAATTGATTTTATTCTACATCCTTACAGGATATTTTAAAAGTGAATTGATTTTGTCCTACAACATTCCAGGATATGGCCAAGCACTTTAAAGACCTTCACTCTAAATCAGTGCAAGTCATGGTGGGCTCTAACATAAGCGCAGGAAACCCAGGTTAAAAAAAAATGCTTCCTCTCCATCTTCCCCTTCTTTAGCTGCCTGTTGTTCAGAGACTACTGTCTACATGGCTAAGCAGGGTGCAGTTGCTTCCCAAACTATTGAAAAATGGTCCTTGTCAATACAGATGATCAAAGAACAAGACAGAGCCATGAATTGTTACGGGAGGACTAGAGATGGTAGCATTTTAATGATGCTCATCAACATCAGAAGAACACGGTTATCTGGTATAACCAAATGCAGATTTATGGACTAAGCATGGAAAAAATGAGACCGAGCAGAAAAGAGGAGATTATGTCAGCGTGCTTTTCTTCCTTACAGCAATGCACAGTGCTAGGAGCTGCCTCTTGAGCCTCTTAGGCCCTGTGGGGAAAGCTGTCTCCAGATTCAGTAGTTCTGTTTGACCAAAGGGATTGGGATTAGGTACACCAGAGATGACACTGCTGGGTTGTTGTTGGGCTTTTTCTCATGCAACTGGCCAAATGAGTGATGCTGTGCTTTTCTGAAGGCTGTGAGTTTGTGTGTAGGGTGTATTTCTCACCATTCACACTGACACCAACAAATTCAGCTCAGTAATGAGCATTCAGTTTCTTTCAGTTCTTAACTGTTTGGGGTGCTGGGCAGCTCTGGAAGAGCTCCCTAAACTCTTGGCAGCCTCTGGAGGTACTGAGATACATTCTTTAGTACTGAACAGCTGGAGTGAAAAGATGTGATATTACTTGCAAGATTTTTTTTCAGAAATATTTTATGTACTCACAAAGAAAATTTCTGGGCTGGAGGCTCAAAATAGCAGTGTTATTCAGAGGTCTCAGCAGAGAGGTTCATACATCTTAAGACAAGTATGAGCTTAAGAGGTTTGGTGGATGAACGCCAGTTTGATTAGCAGTGTCCCTGTTGGATAAGGTGCCCACAAAGCAGACTGAGAAGGCAGATGAAAAATCCATCTATCATATACTGCATACTTCACCTACCCAGGATCCTGCTCAGAACCATTAGGGATATATATTTCAATTTCTGAGATGCAAAGTCATTCTGCTTTTAGCTGTTTCAAAATCATGAAGAACCATATGCTTTCAGAGAAACTTTTAGCGAGCGTAAGATATTATCATACTATCAGTGCACATAAAGGGATACATCATGCAGAGTTATGGAAATACAAAGCATATTTGGCCTGAGTCAGAATTCACAAAGGCGTTATATAGAGGCAGAAATCTTTGTCCCTGACTCACCCAAATGAAAACTGCCCGATGAAAACTGCAGTGTTTGTATTTGGAGTACAAACACTTCAGCAAAGTGGCAGCTAATGTAGTCGTGGTAACTATTAGAAAAGGTTGCAAAGGGAACAGTAGCAGCACTTTGTACTAAGATGCATTGCCAATCACAACTGTCCTGGGTTAAACTTAGCATTTGCTTTACTTTGTGCTGACCTTGGATTTTTTACCACTTCCTCCAGCCTTTCTCAGATGTCCTGATGAATACTATGTTCATGTAACGGGTTTATTTGCAAAGTGACACCCATTATCAGGATTTTCATGGCAATTCTGTGCAACAGAAAATGTGTAGGTCTCATTAAAAAAAAAAACCTCATTAGAGTTTTGCTTCCATAGTCTCATTCTTATTTCAGTTTTCCTAAATAGTCACTTGGGTGACATAATAAAATAATTGAAGTTTCAAAATGTGATGCTTCTACTTTCTTTGACATCCAAAGTGTTTTGGAGATATTTCACTAATGTTCATGAATTAATGGAAGTGGCAGCTGGATAAACATCACTGTAATGCTTTTCCAACAGGAGAAATAGAGGTAGAAATGTGTACAGTAACACAGAAAATGAACGGTTTGGGAATACATTCATAAATAGTATTGCACCAAGGTAAATTTCTCTTATTCCAAATACAACTGAACTGAAAACCTGGGAAATTCCATCTTTCCATAAAACTTTCCACATCACTTTTAAATGGATATTCTTTTTAAATCTATAGAAGACGTTGCATGAAAATGGGGGATGCCCATCTCTGAAGAAATCATCGAATTGGAGGCAAAGACCGAAAAAGTAGCAGCAAACATTTTGAACCTGAAAATAAGCAGAAATATGTTAGAATTCTAATTGCAGTTGAATTTGGGGCAATGAAGAAGAGAAGTTAGACAGGGAGATAATTCATACACACTGTTTCCCAAGAACATAGCAGTGGACCTCTGAAGAAAAAAAAAAAAGCTGAGCAAAGAGTGAAGTGAGTGAAGGAGATTCAGTCAGTCTGTGAATAAATAGTTCCAAAAGGCTAAAGCCAGGTAATGTTCCCAATTCAAAATAGACTTTTGTGCTGTTTTTTTCCTAACCTACAGGCTGAACAGGAGTGATAATTTGATTAGATGCTTGGGGTAAGAGTTTGCAGCAATGGCAGTGTATTATCCTCTTACTCTTATTTCTCACATACCAACTTGAGCTAGAGTTGGTGCTGTGATACAACTGAGAAATAAAAAAGGCATAAAACACAGAGTGGAAGGAATGTTCAGATTTTTATCTTCTTTTCATCAAAGGGATATTAAATTTTTAATCGTATTTTATTTTCTCTTATAAATGAAGCAATAAATCCTGAATCCATTAAAATTGAGTCCTAGACTCTTACAGCATCTGTGTGCAACAAACTGCAGAGATCAGGAAGAAAAAAATATCCCTAGGATGAGGACTGTGTAGCTGTAACAGTTTACAATCTTCTTACACTCAGTGACAATCTCTGTTAAGTAATGTTTTTTTTTTAAGCAGTCTGAAATACAGAAGTTCTAGATTCCTACAATTTTTTTCCCCTCAAATTTTCTAGAACTACCAAATATGAACTATGAACTGTCATCACATAAACCCCCTCAGCTAACCCCAAGCCATGTAGGGTTGTTTTTCTTTTATACATATCAAACCTGAGGGAAAGGATGAGCATGACATGCGTACACATGTAGAAAGTTTTGTTCCAGCTTTCCAAATAAAAATAACTGAAATCATTCTATTTACTACTTCTGGAGCAGTAACTGTGCTGAGGGCTGATATAAATCAAAGATCAATCTTCACTACATGAATGCTTTATAGCCCACTAAGTAGTGCCTTATTAAGAAATTAATGCTGCTATACATCTCTTGTTGCTTTTCTGCCTTCCAGCAACAGTGACACATGTGGGAAGCATAATTTACAGAGACTTAACAGTGATGTAGCTGCTCATTGAAATCCTAACTTTTAGAGGCTGTAAAAACAGTAGCTGCTCTTTCATGGATTTATAAGATTTGGGAGCCCCTCAATTCACAAAATAATTTCCTCATAAGGTAAGTAACGAGAACAGCAGAGAGAAATTATAAGTCTTCTCATTAATAGTCAAATTTTTATAAGACAAAAGTCTTTGCAAAAGGACCCACCACCAATTACAGCCAGATAAACTGCTTAGGACGTGAGCTGACTGGCCACATAATTCCTACTGTGGGCAGAGATTACCTCTTCCAGATGCACCTACATCTGGTGGGTTGCTAGCCTCAGCCCCATGTTTAGTCTTTGCATAGTGGGAAGCCACAAAGCAGTCATTTGAACCAGACACTCAGTTTGCAGCACATTAAGGTCTTTAAAGCATGCAGAGCACTAGTATTTGCTGTGGGACAGAAAATACAGGGATGCTAGTGGTGCTGGGGAAAGGAATGCATCAGACTGAAACATGCCAGGTGATAAGAATGTGTAATCAATTTTATTTGGAAGGAAATGGTGGAACAGAAGTATACATAGTCAAGAATATTATCACCCAAAAAGGGGCACCAAGAATATCTTTGTGGGTGAGATCTGTACAAAGCAAATCTTGCCCACAGCCAAAGTTGCATTGTATTCATTGACTGAGACAAAAGCAGGGTATATTCAACCACTAAAGATGTGTGTCAACATATTGTGTGCACAGCTCCATCTGTCTCCAAAAGGACCTGATCGGGAGAAGCAAAGAACTGCATGATCACTACTTAGAATAAAAGGACTGTTGCAGAGAAACCAAAGCAGAAGTGGAATTAGCTAGCTTTCTTCATGCTTTAAGCAAGAATGATAAAAATGCTTTAGCTGATTAGAAAAGGTGCCAGTAACAAGTATATAAGTCCCACGGAAGGAGTTATATTCCCTTGAGTAAACAGTATCTTTGGGAGAGGGGAAAGGAAAAAAAAGTGCCACCCAAAACACAACCCACGGTATTAGCGAATAGGAGAGTAGGGAAATGAGGAATCTCCCCAAACTGCATTTAGGGGAAAATCCCCTAGCAAGGCTAAATTTTAGAGAGAGATTGAGATATTGAGTGATTCATCATCACTCACTAGCCACAAAGAGCTATGAATATTAGTGACTATGTAGCACATTTCACACATCTCAAAACAATGTTCCAAATCCATGTATTTCCCAGCCTTTAGATCTTAGCATCTCCAGTGCCAGCCAATTATTTCATAAAATATTGAAGAATGGCCTTTCACTTTTAATTTTCACAAGTTTGTTTACATTTGCCACTTGAGCAATTAATTTTGCACAGAATTTAATTATGGGTTTTATCGAAATTTTCCAAGGAGTGACTGGTAATAAAAATTGCAATCATTAGGTTAGATCAAGTACATCTCAACTGTTTTCTTCTTTAAATGGGAAACAATATTTACCATGGCAGATTAGCTGCATTTTCCTACTTTAAATGCTTAATATTTCTAAAAGATTACATTCTTGTGTCCGAACCTTTGAGTCTTTCTGCATCAGATCACTGTGTATACAAAGCAAAGGAAAAAGCTGAAGCTCAGGGAACTTCCTTGTGAAGACTGTCTCTGCCTGTTTGACTGAGGAAACATGTTTATTTATCCTTCAGGAAATTTCACAATCTGGTGATACTTCTGAATGTAAAAATACTTTCAGATATTCATGTAGCAACAAAGTTCAGGATAAGTGGGTTTTAATCTATGTCAGACTGAGAGACTGTGACCATTTCACATGACCCATGTCTCAGTTTGAGACCGGATTACTGCTCTGCACCCTGAATTAGTCTAACCATTAAATCAGCTAGGAAAACGTAGTTTGTATATAATGGAAATAGCATGTATCTTTCGTGTGGGCTGTCTGGACTCTTTCACCCTATAACAGCAAGAAAACACTTACAGATTTGGCTTAATGTTTATTTGAAGAGCAGCGATTCCATTCCAGATACTTTGGGAATCCCCAAATGCGTATCACAAATTGAATGCAGATTCAGTACAACTGAGGCCTTTTAGCTGTGGTGTTAAAATTTTGATTTACTTTATGGACTGCACTTGCTTTGAAATGCTCTGAGGCCAATTAGGGAAACTGGCCAAAACACTAGATTTAAACCACATCTTTATTTGTTGGGGAAAATCTCACCCAGTTTTTTCTTTTTCTTCTTCTTCTGTATGCTTTTAAAAAGTAGTCTACTGAGCACCACAGCCATCTGGCGTTTCTATATAGGAACCTGCTGAGTTTTCTTGCAAGGAGACTCTCTCAGTCCTTGGTTTAAGTACACGTTCCCAAACCCTGGGAAAAATGAGCTATCTCTGACTGAAGTTTTTTTTCCAAAATCCCACTAGACACTCCTCACCAAGCAGCTGCAACGTGGCAGAAACACAGGGACAAAACCTGTGATATAGCAGCTACAGCTTCTCATCCTGCAGCATGTCCAAGGTACCAGCCTCAGACAGTTCTAGGACAGTCAGAGTTTTCCTCCTCTAATATTTACTTTAAAAAGTCTGATAAAAGGGGGAAAGAGGAAGAAAAAAAACCATTCTGTATCTAGTGAATAGGATATTTTCCCTGAGTAAGGAGATCTTGGATGTTTGTGAATGATCACAGCTACTGAACATAAAATACTTTGCTTTAAAGAACATTTGGTCTTCTGTTCCTGNATAGGTTGTACTGGAAGATCTTGGAGGTCTCTTCCAACCTGGTTGATTCTATGATTCTATGATTCTGTGATTCTGTGATCTTGGTCTGAGAACGTCTGGTTGAATCTATCTGGAGAAGCAGCAATGGCTTTCCACCTGGATGGTCACACTTAGGGATGCTCTCAGACAGCAGGGGTGCTCCAATAGCAATAGCAGAGTCCTGTTTAATTGCCACCGTTTCTGACACAGACTATATTGCAACTGATTCTTTACCTTTCCTATACCTTCAGACGAGGCTGGGGTGCAATTAGCACCTACCTTGTGCCCAGATGGCATGACAACTGCAGTCTTCTACCAGATCAAGTCCAGTAAGAGCAGGTTGCAAGTTCCTAAGAGAGGCATGAATTTATAAGCTAGAATATGTTTTGTGAAGCTCTGATCTACTGAATTGCATCTTAACAAGAAGCAGAATTTTATTTACATGACAGAAACCCAGTACAAGACTTCTTTTGACATTAAATATTTTATTATTAATCCATGACTTTTATTTCCCATGCTGCCTCCTAAGCAGGAAAAAGAGCACCTCAAAAACTTTAAATCAGAACATGAGAACAAAGCAGGCACTCAACATATGTGAATTCAAGGTAGGATTCTATTTTGTACAGTATTGATGTTGAAGTAAAACTGTTTGATCCCTTACTTCTACAGCACGTGATCTGGCATGGACTAAGCAGGCAGCAGATGCACTTGCTAATTATTACTAATTGCTGCTGTCTAGACACCATGTGAAGACTAAACTACCAGCCTTGTTTACAAACCAGCAAATACCTACATAGTCTTTTTGGTATTACTCTGGATCACTGTGTGCTAAGTCACCAGTGCTGAGTTTGCAGACAACAATGCCAGCAAGAATAACAGCTTTCATCCTTCTTGCAGTGCAGTAACCTGGACAACTTTGTGAAGAGAACTGCAGAGTCAAGCCCCTAACTGCTAACAACATTCATTTTCCTTACTGAGATTTTATCAGTTTGTACCACAGAAGCAAGTAGTTTCCTGCACTAAAATCTTAGTCAAATGTCTGTTGATGAGAAATGCTCACAAATAATGTTTTCAGATATTTTGTGGCACAAAACACTCCATCCAACCTCTTTCAAAAGTGGATCATTTAGGGTTTTTTGTTTGCTTTAAGCCAATGCCAATGTAAGTAAAAAATCTCAGTATTCATGACCTTGTGGTAAAAAAATCTCCTTGTGATTGCTTGTGAAAGTTGAAATTTTTTTGCAACATCTTAGTGGAAATAGTTTGCAATTGTTTTGAAATCCTGAGATTGCAGCCCTTCAGCCTTTACTTGCATTTTCTACAGAGACTAATATACAAATGCAAGCACCAAGAATCAGCAATATCAAGTGCATTGTGGGTGACATAGCATTCATCATCTCACCTCCACTATGAGTTACTGCATCTACCACTGCTCCATCTCATGGTGCTTTCATTCTTTTTAGTTGTCATGAAAACTAAATGCAATATTTTGATCATCAAATGAAAAGCATTTTAAAAAGTCTATTAATAATGGCACCTGCACAGGAATTTCCTAAATGTATCACACTGGTCTTGTACAAGAAAATTTTCCAAATGAAGCTGTACAGTAGAAAAGCATTAAACTGAGTAATGGAAACAGCAAGTGGAAACAGAATAGTGTGGTGGTACATGGAAAAGAAAGAAGCAGATGGATGGTGAAAGGTCTATTGGAAGGGACAAAGTCAATACATTGTTCTTTTCATTGAATCAGAGCTGTTTTTCTTTCCTAAATGGGGGGACTATCATTGAGAAATGGTACCAGGTGCCAAAGTGAGTCTGAACTTAAACTGGAATTAGTGAGATCGAGCACTTTCTCAAAGTGTCAGACTGTTGACGTTTCCATTTCTGCACACAAGTCTTAGATAAAGGCTAAGGAGGAGGTACTAAATAGCCTGGTGAATGGTACATAATATTGCTGTTTGAGCACAATTGTGAACTGACTTGTCTGACCCAAAGCTAAAATTATCTGAGTGAGTGTAGAACAGGGCAAATTATATCCAGCAACCAGTCATGCAGGCACAGATAAACCATGCTTTGGAAAACGGGCAAGGTGAACTATAAAGCTTCAGAGAACTTCTTTTCAAATCATCCTTGGCTGAGGCCATCTGTGCCCCAGACTGACACATGGCATCTGCATGCAGAAATGTACTGTATGGAGAGTGGGAGAGGACGTGTCCATGGTGTGAGTTTCATACACATCCTTTCTCTCCCTAGTGTCATACACTCAATACTCTTTCCCACCCTCTATCTTAGTCGTAGTACAATTACTGTGAAACGCTGTTACTTCTTTTTACTTCCCTTACTAGTTCAGCATTTGGAGGTTTGGACCTTATTTGAGTAAGAAAGAAAAATTAGTGAAAGGACGTGGGGGTTTTGGACACAAAACACCCTTCTGTTGACAAGAATAAACAAATTCATGATTTCCAGGGCACACATGGGACCTGACATCTAGGAATAGCTATCCAGCTGATGGCTTCCTGCCTCCTTAAGAGAAATTTGACACAAATGTCCTTTGTCAAGCCTTTATTTAGTGTCAAACTGGTGTTTGTCTACAAGTTTTCAAAAGTTTTTCTCTGTCTTGAAAACTTTGTGCTTTTCTCACCTCACTACTCCTTTCTTCAAAATGCCTTGTTTTATCTTTTCTGCCCAGATCTGAATCCATGAACACCTTCCTATTCACCATTTGATGTTGGTTGGAATTCCATATTATATTCTCTCCTACAGCTCTCTGAAATGAAGTACATAAAAAGAAATGTAACACTTCCAAATAAACCTACTCTGTCAGTCTTGAGACTTCTACTTCAGGCCAAAGTGCATTATATCTTGCATTTCCAAGCTTTATTCCACATTCCTTTAAAAACAAGCAACAAAACACAGAAAAAAACAACCCTGTGAGTTGGTTATCAAGTTCACACAATCCCTCTGTCCGTAGCTGGCATCTTTCCAGCTCTCACAACTCCCAAGACATGTCTTACTTAGTCTTATTTTTTAATGTTTCCACAGATGCAAGGTGGCCATTCTCTTCTGTGTGTTTTCATGGAAGCACTAGGCTTTCCAGTACACAAAGCCAAAACATTCCTCAGCAGAAATCATAAGGGACAATAAATTGGAGGCTAAAAAATTAACAATACCAAAAACAACATCAAAAAAACCCCACCTGAACTAAATCAAACCAAACCAACAAAACCAGAAGACTCTTCAGGAGAGACAGGCAAGGGAGAAGAGGTGGAGGAGTGGTCCTGTATATTAGGGATGATCTGGATGTCATGGAAGTAGAGATTAAGGATGATCAGGTTGAGTCCCTATGGGTAAGAATTAGGGGGAAAGCCAACAAGGCTGACATCCTGGTTGGAGTCTGTTATAGACCACCCAACCAGGAAGAAGAGGTTGATTTATTATTCTTTAAGCAGCTGGAGGCTGCCTCAAGATCACTTGGCCTTGTTCTTCTGGGCAGACATCTGCTGGGACTCTAACACTGCAGAGAAGAGGCAGTCTAGAAGGTTCCTAGAGTGTATGGAGGACAACTTCTTATCTCAGCTGTGATGTGAGCCTACCAGGAGTGCATGCCTGCTTGACCTGCTGTTCACAAATAGAGAAGGGCTAGTGGGAGATGTAGTGGTCAGAGGCTGTCTGGGGCCCAGTGACCATGAAATTACAGAGTTTTCAATATAGAGTGAAACCAGGAGGGGCATCAACAAAACCTCCACACTGGACTTCCAAAGGGCAGACTTTGGCTTATTTAAGGAACCAACTCAGACAGTTCCTTGGGAAACAGCCCTCAAGAACAAAGGGGTCAGGCAGGCTGGACCTACTTCAAGAAGGAACTCTTGAAGGTGCAGGAACAGACTGTGCCAATGTGCTGGAAGATGAGCCAACAAGGGAGACAGCCAGACTGGATGGGCAAGGAGCTGCTAAAGGAATTAAGGGAAAAAAAGACAGCATAACACCCTTGTTAAAAAGGGGAGGTATCACAGGAAGAGTTTAAGGACCTTGCTGGCTCTTGTAGGAAAAAAATTAGAGGCAAAAGCCCATTTAGAACTTAGACTGCCCACTGCTGTTAAGGAGAATAAAAAATGTTTCTATAAATATATTAATGGCAAAAGAAGGGGCAAGGACAACCTTCACTCCTTATTAGATGCAGAGGGGAATATAGTAACAAAAGATGAGGAAAAGGCAGAGGTACTTAACACCTTCTTTGCCTCAATCTTCAATAGTGAGACAGGACAACTGGCCTCCTGAACTGGCAGATGGAGCCAGGGACCAGTATAGTTCCCCTGTAATCCAGGAGGAAGAAGTAAGGGACCTGCTGAGCCACTTGGATCCTTCCAAGTCCATGGGATTAGATGGGATCCATTCTCGGGTGCTGACAAAGCTGGCAGGTGAGCTGCCCAAGCTGTTCTCCATCATTTATCAACAGTCCTGGCTCAATGGAGAGGTCCCTGAAGACTGGAAGCTGGCCAATGTGATGTCCGACCACAAGAAGGGCCAGAAGGAGGACCCAGGAAATTACAGACCTGTCAGCCTGACTTCTAGGCAGTGTTCAAGAAAAGCCTGGATGAGGCTCTTAGTGCCATGGTCCAGTTGATTGGCTAGGGCTGGGTGATAGGTTGGACTGGGTGATCTTGGAGGTCTCTTTCAACCTGGTTGAGTCTATGATTCTATGAAAATACACCACCAAAAATAACCAAACCAGGTAACAAGCTATAATCAGGGTCTGAAACTGTGGAGAATAACTCTTTGTGAAGGGCAGGAAACTGGCATTGGACCATTGAATTGTGTTTAGTCAGTTATATAATACTTGGTAATTTTCTTATTAATAGAAATTTTAATGTGTTTCAATAATACTCAACATTTTGTCATGTGCTTTATCAAGACCATTATTCGCTTTAGACATTTTGAGGTATACTGAAGGGTGAAGAACCCCAGACTGCTAACTCAAACACTGGAGGTAGATGAAATTATGTGGTATTTGAGAGCATAAAACAAAACACACTGGAAACCTGTGAAGGAAATTCCTAAAGTACAGAAGATTAGTAGACCCAAAGTTATATGGATTTCTGCCTCTGTCTTAGTACTGTGAAAAAGTTTCCCTTGACTGCAAGTATTGTGCATTGCTTCTTGTAGAAGGGAGTGTGTATTGTGCTTTCAGAATATGTGAGTATTAATACCAAACCCAAATAAAGTCTTCAGGAAAAGAGAGCAGAGAACAGTGCTGATGGGAAGCCCTAAAGACTGGCAAGTGAGAATTTGTCTTGAGTTCATGAATCAATCACAAGAAGACCTGCTAAAGATTCATTTCCTGTCAAACTTCCAATAACATTTTCTTGTGACCTTGTTGCCTGAAGGCCTGAAAACTATCCCTGGTCATAGCTCAGTGCTGTAGGATCCACAAACCTGAGGTTATAGCAGATATTATAACTCAAAGCAACCATCAGCACAGGACACAGGGTGGTTTTGTCTGTCACAGCACCCCCTTGCTGCACCCTGCTTTGCCCAAACTACTGCCATAATTCACAAATGTGTCAGGGCAGAGACAATTTAGATTACAAATGCGGCATTTGGAGTTCAGCTTTCTAAGTAGTTCAAGTAGCACCAACAGTGGCACTGAAGATAGTCAGGTCAGATCAGATTATTTCACTATGAAATTTCCCTATGTAAAGTAGGCTCCTTTATGCTAGTCCTTTGATATCTATTTTTTCTGCGAAAGAGAATGCCAATATCCTTTAAGGAGGTAGCTGAAATGTACCTTGTTAGTGGCTGTCGGACTGACTCAGCTAATAGCCTGTTCAAAGCAGAAAATGTTGGATGTTGAAAGAGGTGGGGCTCTGCTATCAATATTTTTGATAGACATACCTAGGGCATACCTACTAGAGGACCCACTCTCTCCTCACCCAGACGGAATCCCAAGGGAATATCAGCTCACATACAGCAGACGTCTGCAGAGGTCTCTGCCTCATTGCACTGCCTGTCCTGTGAAACTGAACTCTTACTTTTGGATCTCCACTTTGGAATCCCCAGGTATATGATTCTCTTCTTGGTCTAATTAATTAGTGAGACCTGAACCTAGCCTTTCATACTTTATTGAGATATTTCCTACTGGAAAAACTCATTTTGCAGTCTCATATCATTTTCTTCTGTGGTCACAAAACCAGACATCTTGCCACGTTACATATTCTAAATACAATTCTGGTGACAGCTAAAGGACATATACTAGCTGTACCGCTTATTACATTGATATGCAGCCCTGTGCCATGCCCACAGCATGTGCTCATCACCTCTATAGGCAGCAACAAGCCAGGATGCTGTATGAAGCATGGGACACGACAGGAAGCTTTACTTTTCACTCACTTCATCTTGGGTCATCAAACATCTGGCATTTTAATGCAAAGCCCTGTGAGTAATGGGGTGACAGCATACATGGCATGCTCCTTGCACCCAGGCACAAGAAGATGCTCAACCCACTCCTCTGGGGACTATGGGCAGTATGTGTTCTATGGGTAGACTTTACTCCTGGGGCCAGCAGATCTATGGAGAAAATATTTTGGGGATGGAAGCAGCTCCCAAGGAATCATAGCTGAAGTCTAAGCAGTGACTTACCCATGAGAAAAATGAAGTGCTTTACACTCTAAATAAGACAAGAGGAGGTTAGCACTGCAACAATCACTTGGCAGGATGCAGTTTGTGCATGACTCTCAGCTCCAGCCACTTCCTGGTGCAGCTGTGCTGGGAGGAGGGACTACATTCTTACAGAAATGGGGTCTGACCAAGTGCGGACCAAGTTTACGTACCACTTGAGCTCACACAAAGGGAGGAGGGAGCCACCAAACATTCAGGTACAGTTCTTGCCCTGGGGAAGATGTTGACTCTGGGTTGGCACATGCCAATAATGTCAGTTTAGGAAATGGGAGTCTCCCTGTGGCTGCAAAGGTTTTGAACAAATGGCTCCTGAGTTGCACAGATACAACCAGGCATGCATATTCCAGATGCTCATTGGGAAAAGGTGCATTAGTGCAAAATATCTTTCTTTCTTATTTTTACTTTGGCCTCTGTTAGTTGCCCTGGACACCTATGCAAAACACAGAGCTTAGTGCAGGAAACACATGCCCACAAAATTATACAGTAATGGATATTGCTCCCACTATGATGTTAGCCAGCTGGCCTAGATGTAGCCTAGCATAGAAACACAGATTCAGAATATCCTGGTTTAAGATAGGCTGTTCTCACAAAGTTTGTGAGGGAAAGAATACAAAAGGGCTTGTGGCTGAGATAAGCATTTTAATGAAGTAATACAACGTACAATTCCCTTGGTTATCTCACAGAAAAGTAAAAGCAGAAGCAGCAGCAAAAGCCATCAAGAAAACCAACCCCTCCACACCCAAAGCCTGCAGCCAGTCCAGCAGAAAAAACCAACACCTGAAAAATTCCAAACCACAAGTCCCATGATACTTGCTCCAGACAGCATGTTCATTTTAAAGCTGGCATTGAATGGTATGGAATACTCATCAGCAGATTCAACTGAACCCATAACACTACCCACTCATTATTCTACACCCTCTACATCATAGAANGCCTGCACACCGACAGGAGGGAAAGCAACACAAAAAAACCCTCCGGGTTGAGATAAAGAGTTTCCTGGAAATGATACAACACACAATTACCTCAGCTTATTTCACAGAAAAGCACAGCAAAATGCAGAAGCTGCAGCAGCAGCAGAAGCCAGCAATAAAATGGTTTCCTCCAACCAAGCACCCAGCAGCCAGCCCAGCAGAAAAGACCAACACCCCAAACAAACAAACCAGAAGAAGCAAATGGAACAGGAAGCCTCTCATGTTACACCTGAACTTCAAGCCCCATGGTACTTTGCTCCAGCCAGCACTGTGATTTCATTTTGAAGCTGGCATTACTGCAGTGATTGAATATACATCAGCCGATTCAACCCAACTCTTTATCCACTCCTTATTCTATACCATCCATGTCATGCCCAGCAGCAATTAACATCGAACAGTACAGACTGGGTCAGTCCATGACCAGTCCAAATGGTGGGGCTGTGTTTCCACCCCTGGCACACTGGACCCCAGTAACTCCTTTCATCCTTCCAAATGAAAGCAAATGGTGACCTGCATTCCTCTGTTTTTATAGGGGGTCCAGACAGAAAGTGTGAGTGGGTTAACCACAGGTGGTCATGTGGACCACCCCCAGGGAGTAGTCAGGAGGACCTGGGGTCAGGTTCAGACCACTGCCCCCCCCCAGGAGGGTTAACCCCTTACCTTGCTGGAGCCTGATACTCATTTCATCCACTGTTTGTCCTTGGCCATCCTTCAAGGCTCAAGATAAAGACTGAGTGACTAATTCTGGTTCTTCCTCTTGTGCCCTTGATGACCTTGATTCATCTTCATCCCTTGCAAGACAAACTGTCTTGCTTGTATCGTTCTTTTTGGTACAGGGGCAGCTGATACTGCCACAGGCTGGTTCTCTGGTGCAGCTGCCATGCCTGCTGATGGGCTCTGAGTAGCCACAGTGCCTGCCAGTCTGCCTGTAGGTCCAAAGACCTTCTCTTGCCCCTGAGTGCCCTGAAGAGTGATAACAAGGGCTTGATAGGCACAGGACTGGCATCAACACATCACAGTGATTTTTGTCTCTTGGGAATTTCCATGGCGACTGCATACTCTTCCCAAATATTTTACCAGTTTGTCAGAATTTTGGACTTGTTCAGGGGTGAAATTCCACAATACCAGAGGTGATCGTTGTCCTAACACTTATCCATGCTGTTCCACACACACATACTCATCAGTATCCAGCCCTGGGGCAGACCTCCGGGTTGCATGATTGGGAGAGACGTGCATCACTCTGGACAAGACCTGGCCCAACAATGGCGTGAGATTACATCTAAACAAAGTGTCTAGTGGAGTAACCATATTCAGATATGACAGTATCCAGTACAGGTACACAATAGCTCTAATCCATTCCTCTGGTGATAAGTACCACCAGAATGAGCACATTGAGTACAAGTGCATAAGGTTTTATGTAAGATAACCAGGGCCAGGCCCCTGCACATCTGGCCCAGCTGTCTCTGGAAAGTCAATGCATAAACATGGGGAACATACAATGGGAGGAAAAAGAGTACACAAAATTCTTTTAATAAGCCTTAATTGAATCCTTTCATTATCTCTCCTCTTGTTATCTCAACAGCTTTTTGGGCCGCAGAACACAGAGAAAGCCATGACACAGAGAAAGTAGTAAATCAGGATATGCTATAGGTAATCCCAGACATATAGAAGTCATGAGTCACAACCAGAATAACCCAGGGATTAGTTTGTGGGTTTGGAAAGCATAGCGAACATTGCACTGCTTTTATTTTCCTGCCATTCTTTAATAATGCACATGCATTTTGATTGGATACCAAGTAAGCTTATAGGTTAAAAGTGTGATTTTTTAAAATCTTAATCTGGAAAATTCCTATCATATCCTGACTGACAGGGCTAAGACAAAAAGCCACCATTAATGGTGGGAACCGCAGTCCAATTGCAAAGGCAGGTAACACTGAAATGCCCCCAAGCTTACTGTTAGTGGAGACTGCCATAGGAACCTCCTCCCTAGCTTCCTGTCAGGGCAAATAGCCATGGAGAAGTCACCCTGTTACAGTTATCTCTCTGCAACACAGCAAATTCCAATACACTGGCAATTTGAAAAAAAAAACACAACAAAACAAGCAAACAAACAAACAAACAACCCTTCTTCTCTGGACAGTCTTTACTCCTGTGTTTTAAAATAGGGCTGGGTATTTCTGCATTCCTGGCTTTTTGGGCAACACCAGCCTGGACTTTTAAAACTCCCTATTCCAAGTCTGCTGATAATTTAAACCATATAAATAAATCATATGCTTTTAACTCATGGCCTGAACTGCTCTGTTTTTGTCAGTACTATAGCTAAGCCATGGCTGAGAAAGTTGAGACTTAAATAAATATCCACATATTTACAAAGCTGCTGCTCCACTCATAAAATCTGAATACAAAGAAAATTTGGACAACCTTTGAACTGTTGTGGCACCACTACAATGAAACAAGATACAGCAGTTGATTTGCCTGGGGCAGCCATAAAATAGCTGGCATCCCAAACATTTGTGGTTGAGTGTAATGGGTCTTTGGGTTTAGCCACTCGAGCCAAATCAGACCATTTCTAAACTTTCCATGGTTTTATATTTAAACAAAGTCCAACTCTCCCAGGCCCTTTAAGGAGTAGCAAACCTGGTGGTCCTCATTTTCTGTTTTCTTTTAAAAGCTGGGACATATTGCTGTATTTCCCACCACCACCTATGCTTTCCCTGGACTTAGTTTGCAGTACTGTCTACCTCAGCTGCAGATGCTAGGGAAACATTCTCTGCAAACTCCTGGAAATGCAATACATTCTTAGCCAAACTGGTAGTAATGCTGTGGTTGCATGCATGTTTGTAAATTTGTTTTGTATAGATTTAATCTAAGACAAAGCGACTGGATGGAAATTTCTGCTACTTAGGGCTGTGCACAACTGCTTTATCCGAGATCTCCTTATCTGAGTCTACAAATTTTGTCTCACATGGCTTTCTGTTCTGAATCAATGTGATTCACAAGTTGAACATTCCAAAGAAGAAATGTTTAATTATTTTTCAAGTTTTTCAACATTTCAGAGTCTGTGAATCTTCAGGAAAACAGAACTTGTTCTCTCATTCTAGATGACCTCTAGAGCTCCTTTCCAACTCCATGGATTTTACAATTCTGCAACCCCCTTTTCCATTCCCCATCAGCTTGCCACTATAGGAGAGGATCTCCCTGTCCATACCTGGCAGATGAGAGACATGACTGAACAGAACCAATGAGACCAAAGCCTGTGTATTTTACAGAAGCTGCTGAGCTGAGGATGGAAGTCATTTCTAGAAAAGAAAAAGCGAAGAAGTGCATCATGAAGAGGTGGTAAGTTTACAGCCATGGCCAGAAACTTGGGCCACCTGCAGATATGTGGGTGTGCCCCACATTACTGGTTCCTCTCTCCACAGGCTAAAATCTAAAATAAGCAATAATATTAAATAAATAAATAAACAGGTAAAAATCTTTTGGATTTTTGGGGAAGAACTGGAATAGGTAGGGGGAAAAAAAGACATTACTGAAGCACCTGAGCAGGGCCATCAGCAGCCTGTGGGGTGGACTGCAGGGCAGTATGTGGGGTTGGGCCTCATGTCCTGGCCACTGACACTGTGCAGGGTGCAGGAGCTGTTTCTCAGAACACAACCAAGCCAATGCCCCAGAAAGAAGCAGAGAGGAGCAGGAGCAGCTACAGCTGGACTGTGGGTGAAGAACAATCCAGTGTTGCTGTACTGGATCCTTTATGTTCCCAGTGCTTTGGCCTTGTAATTTTTATTAAAACTCTGTTTGGCAAGGCAACCAATTCTTCTTTGTAAACATGGAAAATTATTCAACTGGACAACAAGTAGTTTAGTTCAATTTTTCTAAACATCTGAGCAAGAGCTTGAACTAGTCATTTATTAGTACTCCCTCAAATTTGACCCTGGCCCTTTGAAACCTGGCAACTGAGTCATGACACAAGGCATCACATATCTGTGAAGTCGTTGTCAGTGAACAGAGTTTCCAGCTGAGCACTGCCAGGACAGTGTGTTGTTTTCCGTGTGTGTACTTCATAATACGTGGTGATGCAGCACTCGGTACTTCAGGAAATGGCACACACAGCAGATAATGCAACAGCTTTTTTCTTTCCCTTCATACATCTTTCTTGCTGATTTAAGTAAGTCTTCCACTGCCACCATATAAAATCTAAGAGAGTTTTGCTGCTTTGTATCACAGTATCACAGTATAAGCAAGGTTGGAAGAGACCTCAAAGATCATCAAGTCCAACCCATTACCACAGACCTCGAGACTAGACCATGGCACCGAGTGCCACGTCCAAACGTGCCTTGAACGCCTCCAGGGACGGTGACTCCACCACCTCCCTAGGCAGCCCATTCCAGTAGCGAATGACTTTCTTGGTGAAGAACTTTCTCCTCACCTCGAGCCTAAACTTCCCCTGGCACAGCTTGAGACTGTGTCCTCTTGTTCTGGTGCTGGTTGCCTGAGAGAAGAAAGCAACCTCCTGCTGGCCACAACCACCCTTCAGGTAGTTGTAGACAGCAAGAA